>OU015465.1:12108693-12279989 GCA_907164805.1 Brachyptera putata
CAGAAGGGGCCTTCCCCTCTTGCCCCCCGCGGGTTACCGGCTTCGCATCAACGGGCCTTTGCACCACTGTTCGTACATGACATTTTCTTTTCCACTAATATCCCCTGCCACCTTCCATCACCATCGCGACCGGCAAACTAGGATCGCGTATCGTCTCAAGCTTCGCCCTCGAATTGATAAAATCTACTCATATGTCGCCCAGGGCGCAAAAACATCACGAGCCGGCCCTGAGTCCGTTGGGTCTGTTTTCACAGCAAGAAACCACAAATGCCTGCCATGTTATTAGTGTGGGAATCTGTACACCTTCTTCATATTATGATGAAGTGTATTGGTATCACTACATCGTGACTCGAATATTGCATTGAACGTTGACGTTTGGTTGTTTTCTAATGGTCACTGATTGGATTATTAACTTTATGATTCACTGCCATCTAGATATTTGTTGCGCTTGCGAATAGGTAAATAAGTAGAAAATGAGATATTTTCTATAAGTGACATATATATGTACTATAAATTGCTTTACAGTGTTATTTTATTTCAGGCAAATAGGTTGCCACATAATTTTTAAAATTCATAACTTGACCAGGTTTGGTTATTTCACCGCTCGATCCAACATTTAAGGTGAAGGATTCGCCTCTCCAAACAACTATAAATACATGTTTTACTACAATTGATTGATTATTGCTTGGATAACAACCCCATCAACAAAAATCATCAAAAAAAGTATATGGGGCTACAAATGAGCAAGTGATTATGTAACTAATAATAATAATAATAATAATAATAATAATAATTTTTTATTGACCATTGATTAATACATTAATATGAGTCATTGACTATGAAGTGATGATAAGCGGAAGGACGTTTACAAAAACCCATACCTTATGTGGAACTCGAACCCACGCCCGACGGCTTGCGAATAGGTAAATAAGTAGAAAATGAGATATTTTGTATAAGTGACATATATATGTACTATAAATTGCTTTACAGTGTTATTTCATTTCAGGCAAATAGGTTGCCATATAATTTTTAAAATTCATAACTTGACCAGGTTTGGTTATTTCACCGCTCGATCTAACATTTAAGGTGAAGGATTCGCCTCTCCAAACAACAATAAATACATGTTTTACTACGATTGATTGATTATTGCTTGGATAACAACCCCATCAACAAAAATCATCAAAAAAAGTATATGGGGCTACAAATGAGCAAGTGATTATGTAACTATGAAGTGATGATAAGCGGAAGGACGTTTACAAAAACCCATACCTTATGCGGAAGACGAATCCTCGCCCGACGGTACCTTCAATTTATGAAACTGTGCCTCAACTAACTGACCTAACGATGGTGGCTCATTTTTACTATTCCATTTCAAGTTGAACAGCAGATAATATTAGTAGTATTATTAGTATTAGACTGTGAAGTAAGTCGAGTATTTTTCGTTCTCCAGATGGCAGAAGATCAGACAAACAAACCAAAAACTGAAAAATTAGCAGATTCAATAATTAATTCAATATTTTAATCACTAAGCTTACATTTAATATTTGATATAGGAACTACAGTAGCCTATGTGTTTTGCTTCCTCAACTTCCTGGTGTTATAATTATAACAAATGGTTGGTACTTACAGAAATATCTAATTTAATTTATAGCTCCATACACTGCTCCAAATTGTATTTACTTACTATCTAGTTCGTAAAAACAGCGAAGAGTTTTCTACTTGCGTAATTTGCATATATAAATTGGCGTTTTGATGTAAAATTATGAAACCCATATGCTTATTTTATTTTAATATATATAAATTAATATTCAGTCAATTCAGGCACTGCTTTCAATGCTAGACTACCGTCTTGCATAAGTCGTCTAAGGTTCACACATGATCTAGATGTTGGTGAGGTCATTAAGCAAATAATAATCAATCAGTCAATGCACGTGTTCCACCTCAAGTTGGATTGGAGGCACAACTCGCTGACATGAGTTTGCATCACGAATCGGATAATTTAGGTTGGTCGAACATTTTGTATCTATAAAATGATCAATTTGATTTTTTCAAGTTGAGAATATGGTAGCTTTTAGTTTATATACAAATTATTATATGTCTTCATTTTTTTGGTAAATCACTTGACATGGATTTTAAATGAGAATTGCAAATTCTTTTATGAAATGTTATAGGCCTACTCAATGACATTTTAAATTTGATACATTGAGCGTTAATTGGTGCAAAAATTTTACCGGAGTGTTTTTTCCTGGTTTTAGGAAACCAGGAAACCATTGATTATATGAATAATATGTATTCATATCACCAAACAGGCATAGGCCTACAGTTTGACAATTTTGAGTGAATTAAAAAATTCAAGTTGAAATTCAGAAAAAATTGTGAATAACTCACATTTCATAAATCAAATTCACGGTATGGCCTACTATGTTTGCAGAGCTGATGCCCTGTATCTGTAACTGTATCAGGTTATGCTTAACCTTGGTTCAGATGTCAGGCCTACTATGGTTCCAGAATCTCCAGAAGTAGGCTTCATGCAAAACTTTCAATGTGAGGATGCCAATTGTCATTCATTTATGCATGAAAAACTATTTTCCCAAACAAAATTATTATGGTTTTCAAACGATACAAAAGAAAAGAAACGTAAACATAGGATACACTTCACTTTATTTAATCTTTATATTTTATATAAATTTCATATATCATTTTAAATATAATTAAATTCATCAAGCAATAGTTATGCTCAGTCTGTTTGTTTAATATTGGTAATTTATGTACAGAATAATGTGAATAGTATGTATACTGTAGTAGCTCTAGCCTCCCACTGAAGAAATTTGAGAGGCTCCTACGTTATGAAACCTCCGTCACCAGAACAACAACACTATAGATGGCGTATCTCCACAATTATGAACACACACACACTTCAATATGAACCTTATATGTATAGAAAATAGTAAGCTACACTAAGGAACTATCTACGACAGAAACGATCAAATAAACCCATAATTAGGCTCATTTTCATGTGGTAAATAAATGTGAATACAATAATATAGTCCACAAAATAAGTATGTATATATATTATACATATATGTAAGAGGTAAAATTTAGATAGCCTAAACACGGAATTTGTTTGATGGATGCACTTCTTAGTCCTGGCGATTATTTCGGTTGCGGTTGCGGCTCTGCTGTTCCTGTGAAAGAACAAACTTAGTTAGTAAACTTCGGGGCGTACACATGTAAAATGGTCTACAGTAAAATGCTGTTTTTCCATGAAAGCGAAATCACATTTGAAAAGCGGAATTAATGCAGCTTTGTCAGAATCGATGAAGAGTGCGGCATGGACGACGAAGATGGACACAACTTAATATGTATGTTTTGAATTGCTTTCTAACCCTGAAATTACTACCTTATTTAAGATATGATTTGTTTGTTAACTGAGTTGTCATATTTTAATTATTCTTTGGCGTGCTAAGATCGTCCTTGTGGTGCCCCGTTCAAATGATCTCATCTTTCATTCATAGCCTTAATTGGGGAGCAATGATTTTATATCAAGTTTCGATGTTATTAAAAAAAATCCACTTTCGCAACGCAGAAGTAGTTCCGTTTCTCAATGAAAACCTGGCGAGCTATCAATGTAAATTGAAATCGCCGAAATTAGCGCTAAAGTAGTAGTGAGTTGGTAGTGATTTAATATATAGGCCTACAAGGTGAATGTGGTAGTAAAAAGATTTCACAAAGTGGTAAGCGATTTTGCGGTCATGGAAACAGAGCATGAACCACAGCATGATACCTCAGTAGAAGGTAGGGGTGAGGGATTCCATATTTTTAGTTTCGAGTCTGGGTTACGAGTATCGATTTGAGTCGACAACTTAATAAATGTAATAAACTTGGCAAACGCAGAATATGCGTTGTAAGATGAGCGAGATATCTATGGGAAGTATATTCGAAAACTCTCCACACCTTGATTCATATAAAATATAATTCATATGATACTAACAAATCTAGGGAGCCATGAATCTATCACTGCAACATTTTTCTGAATAAAAAACATTTATTACATTATTTTCTTCAAACGGCCGGGCCGAATTGCATACAGTCTCATTTCCGTGTTTACATTTGAGGAAAATTTGAATCATATTGGAAAGATTTTATTTCTCAATTTTTTCCACCCAGCTTAATCTTATGAGCTTTTTAAAAACTTTGCTCCAAAATGGTCCGACCGATTCGACCGAAAAACTATAAAGTTCCAAGTTGGATAAGCTTGCGTATACAGAAAAAGTTTCATGTCGATCGGTCAAACCCTGTGACCTGTGCAGTGCTTACAAACAAATCACAAGTGGGATGAATATCTTTGCCAACGCTCATCTAACAAAGACTTTTGTATTTTTTCAGTTAAAAATCAGCAATTCCTTGGCTAGGATATCAGGATATTACAAAATAACATATTTTCGTTTTGCGACATGGAAATAGTTGAATTATATTTTGCTAAGATGGAGAATTAATTGAATTACTGTAGGCCTACAGTGTATTAAAAAAGTGAATTTTCTCGCATTCCAACAATAAAATAAACAGTGAATTTTGAGGTTACTTAAAACCATGTCACCCTTTAACTTCATAACCCACCGAGTTCCAATCTGAGAAAACATAACACGTAATCAAACGAAATCAACACAAATTTTCTTCAAATCAATCTCGACAACAATTATGTGAAAGTATAGTTCATCAACAGATACAAAATATGATATATATATTAGTGATGCCTTCGGGTAATAAATTAGGAACCGGGTACCCGCCGAAATTACCCGGGTAATTTAAAAAACTAAATAAAACTAAAAACTAAAAACTATATGACTATATATGCTTCTCAGTTCTCGGTAAAGGATAGTATTTGGCAAGGCAACTAAATAGCGGGTGTCGGGAGAGGAATTCAGTACACTGCACGTGTGACCACAGATAACGGTAGGTGGTGCGACTAGATTTGACGAGCGCATTATGACAAGTTGAGGGAGGTCTGGGAAGGTGGGTGAAAAAACTTATGTAGAATGCGAAGTTGAATTTCTCTCGGTAGCTTGAGTGATTTATAAAAGTTATTTTCTATATTATAGGTACTGGTTAGCACAATTACCCGGAACCTAGACGGGTACCAGAATATTACCCGGGTAATGCATTACCCGTACCCGACCCGGGTACCCGAAGGCATCACTAATATATATATATTAGTTTAGGTAGGCCTACAAATGACAGCTGTTATTCTCCAAACAATAATCCTAGCTAGAATGATAAATTTACTATACCGTATTTCTAAAAACTTCAAGTCCCATTGTTCCGGTACCCTATGTAGGCCTACAAGGCAACTATTACATCCAGGCTCTCATGATGTAAAAGTACAGGAATTACAGGAATATTTGAAAACACTTGGAAAGCCTCAATATCCTAGTTGCTGGTAGGGTCATTCAGCAAACAATAAAAGCTCAAAATAAAAACATTGCTTGTTTTGCGCGTAACTTGAGGTCCAGCACATGGAACTTCTTGAGCCCAGTTTCTGACGGTGATTTTTTATTTTTATTTTACCAGTATGTCAACTTATTAGATTGTGATCAAATTTTCAACCCCAATAATAGTTGAAAGTTCATCTACATAGAAGAAATGTTTCGTTGGATTGATCACAAAAATATAGATGTTATGCTAAAAAAAAAACTTATTACAGGACTAATACGTTTTCAAATATCGAGAAGTTGGAATTGCAGTGAAATTAGTCTACGGAATAGTTGTTATGAGATTTCAAGATGATACACACTACTAGAAGGGAAAAATGTCCGCTCAAGGTCGCACAACTTGCATACTTGTGAGTCGAGTTGTGAAATGGGCCTCTTATAAAATTCACAACTTCTTAAAAACTGCTTTTAATGAAAATTCATCATCTTCCATCACACTCGAAGTGATCAGGCTTAGGGACTTCTAGAAACATGAAGTAATGTCCAGTGGCACACAAAGTCACAAAAGAAGATTCTAGGAAAAAACCTACCCTTTGGGTCAGTAGGATGACCAGACGTCTAAAGATGCTGATGAAGTCAATGAACAAATCGACGGAATGTGCAATGAAATCCTTATCTCCCTGGCGACGCTTCTCGATGATCAGCTGGGTGTCGTACAAAACGAAACCACACATGACGGCCAAGCCCAAATACAATGACGATTGGAACAGCAGGTACGATCCCATGAAGATGTTTGCAAGCGAGAGGAGCATCATAACCGATAGAAGCGACATGAGGGTACCACCCAGGTACAGCCACTTTCCACGTTCGGCGAAGATCGAAGATAAGCTGAACGAAACGAAAATGACTGACGTGGCCATGAGAGCGGTGACGATGATGCTGGGATCGATCTGTATCACCATGTCTAGGAGAGGACCCATGCCAAGACCTAGAACAAAAATATGTCAAGTTAATTTATTAAACAAGTCAAGACGTCAGTGTCTGTAGATCGGACCAGGTTGCTGCGCGTACCGTAAATTAACCTAAATCATCTCTATTTAACTAACGTAACCAACATCCCAACCTAATTCAATAGAATGAAAACCGCGGCTTGGCCACATTGACCTACTTCCAGTCCGACAAAGGCCAGTTCTAAATACGATATTCTAGTAGTATCTAGTGTCCAATATTTACAGATATCAAGGATCAAGAAGCTTATATAGGAAATGAAAGGTAGACATTTTTCTATGATTACTGTAGTGGTGAAATAGGTCCCTATAGTCTTGACCATTATTTTTAAAGTTTTGGTCTACTACCTACATACAACTTCAGCACAACTTTTGACGATTACTTCTCATTTTTATCAAATTTTTATTCAATTTGATTTGAATTGATTTGATTTTGCAAGATATAGTGACAGAAGAAGTTTTGACATTGATTTCCACATTTCAACATTGGATCTATCTATTCTATTCTCTTCTCAAGTTATGAGTATGTAGGAGTGTAGTAGAATTGGGATTGAGTAAGCACGATGAGTATCTATATTAAGAGAAAAAAGCTGAGTAAAATATCTCCCAAGGGTGCCTCTAATTTTGAGCCCTGGTTAAGATCACAGTTTCAATTATTGACTCACATATTCCTGTTGTTAAATATGTCACTAACAAATAGCCGATCTTGGACCAAAAAACAATTGACTGATATTTGGTCTATTCCTGGTACCGGTACTTGCTCTTAGATCAACTTTGCTGCTAGATGGCAAGTGTCACATGAATTGTTCACACCAATAGATTTCAAGGTCTGATTGGGTTCCAACATAAAGCGTAGTAGCCTACATGCTACACTACATAACATGTAGTTAAAATCTTATGTCTTGATTGACCATGGAATAACAAAATAATATCTCACCAGAAGGCTTACCTATCAATCATAAATGAATTAGCCATTATGCGCATATTATAGCATACGGTATGGTATACAAATATATGTTAAATACTCGTGCAAATTAAATCAAATACACAAACGTTTTTCTATCACCACCTGAAGGTAAGAACTCACGCGTAAGCATACCTAATAATTATACCTACGGTACCTACGATACCTATGATGTACCGGTACATTCAAGTTAGCATGCTTTGTAAGCAAGCTGTGGTGAGATTGGTGGCTTCTAGTATAACTACCCTACCCTACCGATCTAGACAATGATTTAGGTCTATACTTCACATAACTAGAGTCACACCACAGCATTTTAAGTTAACATTGGTATTAGGGCCTAACTCTTGTAAATAAATAGCATGAAAGTAAATAATTGCCGCGAGAGTATTTTGTGAAAACTCGTAGGCCTACTATATTTATGAAAAATAATGCACTTCCTGGGGCTAAAATTTTCCTTCTTCCCCAATTAATACACTGTGTGTAATAGTTCCTATTTTAAAGGTTATTAGTTAACAGTAACTTAGTTATTGTTACCTGAGAGGAAGGCAAATCCTAGAAGATAACCAATGCGAAGTTGCTGATTCTTGCCGTTGTCTGGTGTTGTCATTAAAGCAATAAGGAGACCCAAGGCTCCCAAAGTAGTAAGCAGGCCGGCGGAAAGCATGTCGGTGAAGATGTGGATATACGCTCCAGCAGCAGCCGCAATCGTCGACATCGTTAAGCAGGCATACACATTTTTCAAGTGATGCCTAACTGGCTCCTCTCTAAAAACCAATTGATTAAAAAAGAAACATTAGGGTCTATAATATTGGTACAGCTCCAACATATTGAGTACGAGGTACTGTAACATCATGTCAAGTTAATAGCTGATTGACGGCATCAAAAGCCTCAACTATGGAAAGAATCTCAAAGCCGTTTAGCCCCCTGGCCATATCACAATCAAGTCTAAAACAGTACAGAATATTTGTTTAGAACACAGTCTATTTATCCATTTTTCATTTTTAGTTTTTCATTTGCAAATAACGTACAGGTTACCCTATGGTATATGATACGTGCCCAAACGGACTGACAGGACTACAGCCGCTCGAACGCAACTCAACGAAAATAGAGTTTGATGGTACCGATATCAATTTATAGTTTATATTTTGACTTGAACCTGACGTGTTCACATGTACGTCTAGGCCTATTCAAATTGAACTAGGCCTAGATAGTTGCCAAATAAAAATAAAATGATTTTACTGGTCAATAATCGAGACTTGAGTCATTGAGTTGCCAATACCAATGAACTCGACTCCTACATTGGTAATTTCGGCACTGTTTAGGACCAAAGCTCATCAATACTGTGTCCGTAAACAAGAAGAGATCGCACTGGTCATCTCGGGGCCACGCTAACCCCATGATCCATAGACAACTGGCAGACCTCTTTGGCAGACATATTAGGCCTAGTACTCTCTTCTTTTAGCTTCAGGCTTCGCTCACTGTATACGCACATACTGTACATACATGGATACATGTATGTAGAGATCAGTGAGGGTGAGGCCTAGTCATCAATTATTATGGTATACCATGGGCATAAGGCCTACCGTACTTTAGGCCTAGGTTCTACACCTTTAAGCATAGGCTTACCTTTTGACCCACCCCTACTCTTAAAAGGTTAGATTAAAGGTTTTATGCGTAAGATTAGGGCCTGAAGTTTTAAAGCCTAAAGGAGCCCTAAGTCCTAGCATTGAGCCTTAGTGCTCAAAGTCTTGGGTCTAGGCCCCTAGCCTATTTGGTTCAAATTGGTTATAAAATCAATGCCTCTTGACTTGGCCATTGAGTTACTAGGCCCACTAGCTCACGAGCTTAGCCATAGCATTGAGATTGTAGTGTTCGCCATAGGCCTAGGACTAATACTCACAGTTTTGCATTAAATGAGTTAACGAAAGATTGAATCGTAGGTGCCATGATGAATTTTGTTCTCTGGCCTCAATATTGTAGGTAGTAGGCCTACGTTGTCAACCACACGAATGTAAATCACTCAGAATAATATTGAATTTATAATAATGTAATATTTAGGTCTACGCTCGGTAATGTTGAAAGGTACACGTCTTAACTTTTTATTGGTTTTAAAATTCTGACGACATTAATCGGAACGACGAGAAACTTCTACCAACTACGAACCAATGACACGAACTACGTCACACATTATGCAACGTGATGATTGGCTGCTTACGGATTGATCAAAATCATTCTGCGCACGCATATTGGTGTCAAGTTGTTGTTGCTAGTTGCTGCATTTTGCATGCATTACAAAGTGCATGCTTACGAGTAGGAGCTAAACCTTGGCTAAACACAGTTCAAGTCGAAAGTTTGTATGCCTAATTCACCCCAGTGTTTCAAGGGGAACCGAGGGCGAATGGCTTCAAGGTGATTAAGTTGAAACGAAGTTGGTAGGCCCGTATTGTTTTTTATATTAGTGTTTTGGCGCGTAAAGTAGGCGTAAACAGAAACAGCCAGTCAAGACTTTCATACGCGTGTGTCACTATCATTTCAGTGTCATATTTTACGTATTTTCAATGGATTTAGCGTCATTTAAATCTATTTCTGATGAATGTCAGCTATTTGCTGATTTACATATTTCAGATGTGAGCAGTGAAATATTTAATGCTGAAGATGATGTGCGACTACTTAATGAGAGTGTTGAAGCTTCAGAAAAGTGGAAGCACTCTATGGCAGATGATCAGGTCCTAATTAACTTAAAACTTGAGTTGAATACCAAAATGAAAAATGACGAAGTCGAGGATTGTAAGCTGAGGGAACTGGAGGAAGCAAAGAAAAATCTAAATGATGAACTGGTAAGTCTCAGAAAAATATATGCCCAGATGATATATATTGCAGTGAAACGACAAAGTGTTGATAACTAGCTATTACCATTGAATTTGTAGTGTAAACCTACAAATTCAATGCTATTACTGATGTGCATTAACTGTTTGAAAAAAAAGGGTTTGAATAAAAAAGTGTTCGAAAATAAAACTGTTCGAAGATTCACAGTACAAATTTAACTGCTCGGATACAAATTGGCGTTATTGAAAGGTGTTTTATATAGGCCTATATAGTATTTCAAGGGGAGGAAAATTTTCCCTCACGCCCGCGTACAGCTTTACCGAAACAGTTTCAACCAGTTTTTTATTCAAGCACTTTTTTTCAAACAGTTAATAGCATCCCATCTAGACCAATGGCTAGGCCTACTTGAATTATAAAAGACTTGAACCATAACTAAGAAGAAATTAAATTATGTAGGCCCACTGATATTATAGACCTATGATGCTTACCTGCGGAAATCTTGATACCGTACAATGAAATCTATAAAATGCCTACCGTATCCAATCTAAACTTTTCACAAAAATCAACAAAGAATGTCAAAAGGCCTATAGTGCCCCTAGCTCCGACAAAAAGTCTAAACAATGGAAACGAATAGGAACCAATCCCAAGGTTGAAAATGATTAACTGCAAGGATAAAAACCATGCTCAAATGTGAGGATGATGCCTAACAATGTTGAACTATCTAGAGAATTGCGTTTTTTTTGTTTCAGAACAAAGCTAAGACTGAACTCTCAAAGATATTGAAGAAGAGAAATGTAGTGGACACAAAATGTATGAGCCTTCGTTTAGATACCGAGACCAGTGCGAATGATGCAGAAGTTATTAATGGTTTGAAGTAAGTACTGGTGGGCCTACGTGTTTGATTGTCTACTTGATTGTTTGAAGTAATCCCAGCCTATTCTGGTGTAACCAGCAATCTGCAGAAAAGGTTTCAAGTTTATTGGTTACTTTTCCTGACGTGTGGGTCTATGAATCGTACAAAATTTTAAAAAAAATTGGTACATGTGAAATAGAAGTCTTCGCTATGCTCATCTAATCATTAATTCCTTCGATTATCACAACCTTTGTTCAAGATTAACTCTAACAATAACATATGTCTTTGTGTAGGAAGAGGTATGCCATCTTCAAAAGCTTGACGGGGATCCGTTGGGACTACACATCACCAGAAAATGTAGCAAAGGGATGTATCCTTAACTCAAATTACCTTTTAACTCCTACGTCTGTACTGGTAGATGTAAATAGACCTTGACAGATTTTATTGTTAACAACAATAATACCATATGACATCAATTGAACCATTTTTTCAACAAAATTTTGAATTTACTACAAAACCTCAAAGTAATTCACTTTTGATATATGACGTAATGGGGTTGCTGTTCAATCAAGAACTTGTAAACAATACCAAATATGCCATAACGAAAATCAATCGAGAATATAGAGAATATTTGTAAGGTCTGTTTGATAGGCTTACCAAATCGAAATGATCATATTGAATACGGACTTGATACTCATTCTAGCTACCGGTATTTTCGATTTTTCAGTTCGATATTGGTCATCAATCCAATTTTGAATAAATCGAATATTCCAGTTCAATATCAAATCTATGCTCCAAAATATTGAATCTATCAGAAATATCAAAATTGAATGGCAACCCTGATGGAGAATTAAAAATAATGTGATTTGTTGTTTCTACTAGAGTATCCACATTAGTTCTTCTTTTGTTTTTATTGTCAACATTTTTAGTTCCAATAGTAGACATAGATATTGATATTTTCAATTCGAACACAGTCCTGCAACAATATAGTCTTTACATCATAAATACGGGTCTGTAAGTTTCTTTCAACTCCTGAATAAAAAAACATTTCAGTACTGTTTGCTTTTTCAACCTTTGAAATATCTTTTTAAATTATTATAAATCTAATTTATAAATTAGACTGTGTATAGCCCCACAATAATCAACTTATGTACGTTTATATGCTGGTACTTTATTTCTTAACTACTTGTCACTCAGATATTGAAAATAAGAGTACTCGATACATTCACCCTTTCGAGTGTAGTGGAAAAGACACTAGTGCCACATTGTGGAAGCTCATTGGAGATGCCAGCCATTCCAACTGGAGCTCCGTGAACAGTGTTGTGAATAAAGAGAATGCAATTCCCAATGGTATCAAGAATTAAATCAAACTCATCAATTAACATTTCAGTCAATGTAAGTTATATCTCAAGTTTGAACGAATCATTAACCATACTACTGTATGAGAAAAATTAGTATAAGGTTTTGGAATAGTTTAGGGAATCAATTAAATTTTATTCAAAATCTAAATTTTTTCAGTTTTTTGATATTGAAATCAATTGTATAAAAGGCATACAATTTATACTTGAGGTTTGCTTGCAGCATAGCAAATTATTTTACTGATACTGTACAATCAATATCATTTCAGTTGACGCTTATAATTTTGTCCAATATTACTTGTTACTCATGACAATATTGATTTCCCAGTAATTGTTAAGGCAATTACTATTCAATTTTGATAGCAACATATATTAGGCTACATTGCTGGACATCAAGCTGTAGTCACTAGCTTGAAACTAGCTTGCTAGCTTGAAGACAAACTTGGACAGTTCATTGTGTTTGAGGAAACTACATTATGATAACAAACACTGGCATGAGGACTGCTGTCGCTCATCTGGGCACATTCAGGTTTGCCGTGAGCTTGAATAACGATGAGCTGTTTGTGGGGTTGTTGAGCAGACAATAATGCAGGCAAAACACATATTTTTATACTGATAAGCAAAGTGGAATATTTCCCCATGTATTTCCATAACATTGGTTTATTTTTATATCAGTTGTATAATAAGTCAGAACATTATAATAAATAAATAATTTTGTGTTTTCAATAAAATGTAGATGGCTATATAATTTTATAAGCCTATGTTAACAAAATTACCAAAGTATTTTCCTATGCAATATAACTTCACTTCAACTCAACTTCACTTTCAAGTTTATAGTGTTGATTTTCTTTTTTACAACATTTCTCTCAGTTCACATGTGTACCATTGCATCTTGTACTGGTTTTATAATATTCAGATTACATCACATTATGGTATCATAATGAATTCATTTATTATTCTCTGGACCATTGTTCATTAAATATTATATATTATTATGTATGGGGCCTTTACAGTACTTTAAAAATAAATCACAAGGTTTTCAGATCTAATTGCCAAAATACAGATAACAAATTATTAAATTTATGTTGGGTCAGGGGGTATTATTCACCAAATCTAGGGCAGTCCTTTAACTCGGAGCCTGTCAATTCTTGACAGTCGTTTTGCGTCTCAATGTCTTCCATTATTCAAATATTTCCATTTTTCTATACCTTCCAACATCCATCTTCTACGTCGTTCTAATTCTCTCATGAATGTCCACGTTCCTCTATTACACCCATCTGTCATCTTTCCCTTGAATGTCAACTCTTCCATCAGTCATCAGACTCGTCACTTTTACTGCTGTCAAACGCTACACTCAAGTTTCGCTTACAAACATATACGTAAAAAATAAAATGTAACCAACTTTTTTGGCACCGCATTTAGGCCTAAGCGGTGCTAAAACATTTTATCTTATCACTCATCAGCAAGAGGTATTATTTCAGTCATGCTTTTTAAAATGATCATATATATAAAGATCGTAGATCTTAGTTATGTCCTATCAAATCAGTGCCTACATAGTATATCATGATGCATTGTTCATGCAAGATGCAAATTCTTACTGTATCGTCAAGAAACTTGGTTTATGCCAAGCCTAAACGGCATGTTGCCATTAATCAAATGTCAAGGCATTCTTTAGGTAGCATGATGATCACTTGAGCTAAATATGCAGAAGTTGTGACTAGGTCTCTAGTGAATTTGTTCAGATCTGTCCTCATTCAGCCCAAATAAATGAACAAAGCTGAAGTATGCAATTGCAACTCCCACTGTCATTGACAGCATAACCATCAGCATAAATAGGAGACATCCACATAAAACCACTGATCCTATGGTTAGAATAGTACCTGAAAAAAACAATGCAGACCAATCAATTGAAAATGAATAGAAATAAAGGTAGAATATTTGAGTTACTGTACTTCCTTGACACGCTGCCAAGTTTGATATTTTAAAGTTTGATAGCTGGGTCAATTTGCATGAAAAGCCATCGCTAGTCGTCGATTAAAAGCTAAGGTGAAACAAGCAAAGCTTTTGTTCATATAACGTCAAATATGAATATGACTTATTTGTGGAACTCTTGGAAATACCACATTAGTTTGATGTTAACATTGATACTGAAGTACTAAGAAACTTGCTATTGCACTGTTAACACCGTCACTATGATGACAGTCAACTCGACCAGTTACATGAGTTTTCAGAACTTGGCAAAAAAAATTATATCGTCTAGAAAATATACAGATGGCTTGTGCAACGGGTATGCCTACCTTCAATTACTAAAAACGCTGTGAGTGTAAAAACAATAGATAGAACAGCAAATAAGACGAACATGACCACTGGTAATACACAGGAAAGAGTGGTAGCAACAGCGAATAAGGTTAGAAGTGGATGTTGTCTGCAGTAAGCGACAATTTCATCCATATTCTGATGGATACCCAAACTCTCCATCAAACTCTGCATGTTCATCATGCAGTATTTCCCTGTAATACAATTGAAGCAATTGCCATTTATTCACATATTACGTTGAAAGTATGGTATGGTCAAATATCTTTGTCACTAAAGTGTGGTTAAGGAAGTCATTTCTTACATATGTAACTACCCTGTTTTATGAACGGAACTGAATAGTTTGATATCCCATCGCTATCTAAACCAGACATCATTAATTTGTAAATATTTACTTCTAAGTATGCCCTAGCACATCAAATTTAAAACAACAATTTCAAGTGACATTGACAGTAGCCAGTGTAGGCCTATGTAAGCCTAATCCCTTTCACATTGAGCCATAGTCGAGTTCCCATTGGCTATGAAAGTAGTGGAGTTTAACTAAACTAGAAAGGTTTGAACTTTGAATAGTTGGTGATCTCATTCAATAACACAATTCTAGATCTTATTCTACCCGGTTGTCTTGTTAAAACTCATTTTCCCGGTGAATAATCTGCCCTAAAGCCTAGTTGCATTTATGTAACAGTATAATTAAGACTTGATAAGTTTAATACTCAATATTTGTCGCTTAGTGCAGAGCATCTTCAACACTTTTCTACTAGATTTATATATACCTAAGGAAGGCAAATTCCTATGACTAAACACGATGACTGTCCAATTATTATGATAATTATTGAATTTGCATTCATAGAGTTCATGAGACAGCTAAACAATGAAAGCTTAAAATTTTATTCCCCGTAAATTACATCTAGTTATGAATATTTTACCAAATATTGCCTCTTCACCAATAGCTAGTTATTTTGAGGGAATATTGCTTGTTTCATGTTTTCCCATGTCCACCCTTCATTTTGATATGAGCCTAATAGGCCTACATCAAATTAATGTCAAAAAATTACTCCTATTCAATATTAATTAAAAACTAGACAGCTCAAATATAGTTTATGGCTATTTTATCTGCAGGAATAAAAACAGAAAAAAAAAATCAGAAAAATGAGCACAGAAAAATAAGCATAAAAGACGAAAGGAATATCTTTAAATAATGTAATATTAACAAAAAATTAATTGAGTAGGGCTTAATGGTTATTTCTTTACATTGATTGTTACTTAGGTTATGATTTTCTATGAGCCTATGACTTGACATTTTTTAAAATCTAAAATGAAAATTGTGTGATAATTCAAGATACATTTATTTGATTATTTTCTCATACAACTGTATTCCAATAACTCTTATTCTCATAATCCAATAAGAATATAATCGTATGTAGCTGCTATAATATAAAAATATATTATGTAAAACATTGTAGGCACATACTCGGATTATTACAAAAGTTACATAATACACAATGTAAATAATACAATATGTAGTTTCTATAACAATACAATAACAAAATCTTCACAACATCATCTGCAAACTATAATTCAAATTTTAACTGCCAATATTGAGTTAGAATATTTCAATTTTCAATCCACATAAAACTTGATTACCGTACATAAAATTGTATCAACAAAGGTGGTTTTCTACAGTCGCATTTGCATTACACCAAAGAAATCTCTTTTATGAAAATGTTGATTCATTTCTTATATTTAGTCTTGACAACTCCTAATGATATGTAAGATCTGTTTGAGTAGGCCTATCTTCATTTTCACTCCAGCATAAACAACCAAATATCAGACAAATTCTCACATTCCCAGGCAATCTAAATTCGGCCATCCCATAGTCAAGAATTGCACGAGTAAATAGAACTCCACATTTGAAAACTATAATAACTTCATCTAAAATTAAACATACATGACTTTACACCATACTGATGACCCACCTCTAAATATCAAGCTCAGACAAAGTTACTGTTCACTGGTTTAGTTCACTGCAGTACATGTATGTGTACATGGAAACATTCATTTATATAGGCGAAGACACAAGTAAAAAGTTATGGTACCGTTTTTTATCGAATCACTTCTGGTTACAGAATATATAGACAAGCCAATATTTATACATCATATGCTTTTCCTACTGCAGTGAACAATCACTGTGATATTTCGATCTATAATTCAATTACGTTACAATTAAGATTAGCAATGGTCTGCCACAATAAAAAGTTTGAACAATTCTATTATTGTCACTCATAATGTATGTTTTTAAAATGATTAAAGATACAGCAAGAGTATAAACGTTCAATGTCAAATGAACCTATTAAAACCTACAATATAGCTGTAACAGTAATTTTTATTTAAATTCAGTAGAACCAAGTGAAGACATAATTTATTTAATTAACATAATACATATTTTCATTTCATGGTGTGGACAAAAATTACAAGTAACAACAGCGTGGGCTAAAACTTGATTGAAATATTTCAAATTTCATTACAATTCTATAACAATCTATCAATTCTAACTCTAATTAGAAGAAGAAAGTACAGATCTAGGTCCTGGTATGATTCATCATCTCACTTATCATGGACGGTACATCAACGAGTATTATATAAATTCAATATAAATTCACGGATTCCGAGATTTTACTACACCATTTTTCCTTCGTGTAAAAACGTAATAAAGAATACAACTCAACGTAAGGCACCTGGAAGTTCAAAGCACCACATCAGTTGGCTTTAGCTTAGTCTTTGTATTGAGCATCGGCAGTTGATTAATTGACTTGAATATTCACAACACATGAAATTTGGTTTTACTGGTAGTATTTACTGGTTTTACTGGTAGTTTTACTGGCGTGTATTTGTGATTACATAATATTTCACGATATTATGCTGAGTTTCTTCAATTACTGATTAGTGTTAACTATAATATAATGCCTAGCATATATCTTCTCTAATACTTATACATCTTATACGATAAGACTGCCTATTAGACTGAGTAGGGGATACAATCGTAGGTGAACTGATCAGCTGATTGATGACACATTTACAAAGTTCATCTCAGATTCACGAACCAGCAGTGCAATTCACGATCTTCAATCCATAACTTGACAATCTATCATTGATGATTTTAAGATCTGTAATATCTAAAGAGTGATGCAGTTTCCTATTTCAAAGATTATGGTCTGTATGTTGATTGTTAATTGATATTTGCTCAAGGATGTACAAGACCCCTATCGTTACAGTTTTCACTTTTGAAAGACTGAATGAAATGCGTTCACGTAATAATTTCAATATATCATTATTTAATATTTCATAAGACGACCTTTGAACATCTTGGTAAATTATTTCAATTTTTTGTGCGTCCATCGAGTATATCTAGCCTTTACTAACAGAACAAAAATAATCGATTGATTATTGTTTGCTCAACGACCCCACCAACAGCTAGGTTATACGGGGGTACGAATGAGCAGGTAATTATGAAAACTATGAAATGATGATGAGTGAAAGGACTTGAACACAATCCCATGCCTTATGCAGGACTCGAACCCACGCCCAATGGTGACTTAAGCTTCAGAGCCGGTGCCTCAGCTGACCGAGCTACCGAGGGCGGCTACAAAAGTAATTCTCAACCTGATTTTCTATTTCCAAAAGTGGGATGAAACCTTACATCCGTACTTCTTGTCGGTTCTTGTCGGTTGCGTCGCTTATCATTTATACTCTTTGCGTAATGTTCGGGCTAGTCTATAGGCCTCCCGCCTACGCTTGAAAACAGAATGAATATATAATTATGAATGATTATTTTCACGTTGAATGTTCAGAAGGAAATTAAACTCGTGACGATGAAATGAAAGAATTTGAAATTTACGAGAGCTCCAGAGGCTTCTAGATAGAGTGCCATCTTGTGTAGCCTCTCTAGATTCAAATAATACACACAATTTTCTATTTTCTTATGTGTAGGCCTACAGTAACCAATGACGTCAAAAATGCACAATAAAAAATATGTAATCATTTTAAATCTCTAACGTTAGATATGGGTGAACGGGAATCGCCTTCAAGGATCAGACCAACGATTTAAATTGTGTATAGTTGGAGGTTGTCAAGTTAACGATAAAGAAAGGGAATCTCACTACATGGTAACATATTCATCGAATTGTGACATACTGTGAGAGATTGTGTCGCTCCACCATTTCAGCATGCTGATGACAGTACTAGTTTAACTGGTTTATTTATGTTCACAAAGAACTTGGCAGTTGTCTTCCCCTTAGATGATATGTGTGGGGATTTGTTTTGGCATGTATATATAATTATCTATACATTTCAATATGTACTGGTATTGTTGTAAAAAAGTTGCTCATATTAAATCACATTTTTTAGGCTTATTCACAGTCAAACTTCAACCTTGGCCTATCAACAGTGGCGGCTATTCCATTGTACACACAACTGCGCATAATCAATCTTCAAAACTTCAATAACTTAGTACCGTAATATTATATTGTGACAAAAAATAAAATAATCTGAGAACATTACCCCCATTATGTGACTATGATTACTGTTGAGACAACTTCTCTAAACGTCAATTATTGTCAATGTCAAGCTATATTTAAATCTGTACTTTTACATAATATAATAACGAAGATTTTGAAAAAATGTCCAGTTGAACTGTTCTCTTCAAAATCATCATCAAAGTACTCCTTGAGAATGCATAAATGCAGTTGATTCTCCAGTGAGTTTTTCAGACATCTCTTTTGGAGCACAATAACTTCATGAGCAGCAATTTAGAATGAAACCTTACTAGGACAGCAGCTCTTAATAGCCACCACTGCACAATAATAATAAAATCTGTAGTAGACAGGATACGTATACTTGTTTCATGTTTTCAAGTTCTAATCGACGACTTGATATTTTCTACTCGGCTACGAGTCGGCACTGTTTTTTTCTATTCTAAGCATAACGAAATATAAACTCTAAAAATATAAGAGTAATAATTATACATACTTGAGTCACTACTATAGTACTAGTTATTGTAACATAATTGATTCCAGATTACGAGTTAAAATGGTATCTTTGACAGCATTGAAAACTACTTTGATATTCTCTGTGTCAACTGCTGTTGTAAAATGATGAAAAAGAGGCTTACGAGGATCTCTTTTTACTCCTGTAAATAGTGAAAGAATGAAGATCTGAACATCAGCCAAACTGCGTGGGTTTCCTTTGAATTGTGGAAAATATGTGGTGATATTCGTTTCTTGAGCTTTTACTTTCTCGGCCAAGAGGTCAGTTTTGTTTAAAAATAATATAATGGACACACCACGAAATACGAGATTATTGACAATTGTGTCAAAAATGTTGCAGGACTCTACCAACCGGTTTGTACGCCTGAAACAAAAAAATCCAAGATTAACACCTCAGTTCAATATCGATAATGCAATTTCATGGATGTGCATGTGCCACAACAAATTATTGCTCAACTGGTGTTTTATGGAACCAACACTATCTGAAACTGTGTTGAATCTTTAGAAAAATGGTGGCTGAAATAAGCAAAAAATTAATTGCTAATCTTTTTTTCAACAATAGGCCTACGGTACAGTACTTTATCAATTTAATTCAGTTTTTTGTCATTTTCATTCAAGTCAATTCAATCGCCAATCGGCGATTCATTATTTCAAAAATAATAATTGTGATTACTTGATCTATCGTTACATTGTATGATCCTGCGATGTATAATTTTCAAAACGTGATGCAATTTACAATTTGAATAACAAATTGAGCTCGAGAAAATCACAATATAGTAGTGATGATGCTTATTTTATTATTGCTCGTTCAACGAACCCACTAACATCTAGGTTATTTGGGATTACGAATGACCAGGTGATCACGAAACTATGAACTGATGAAAGGTGATAAATTATATGGAACTCGAACCCATGCCCAATGTGTGACTTCAGTTTCTGAAGTGGTGCCTTAGCTGACTGAGCTACGGAGGGAAGCTCACCCTTGTTTTCGATTTCATACCATTCAGTCTATGATCATTCATGATTCATTGCAAACTTACCTGTCTTCTAAGATTACTTGATCGAACTCGGATGAAGACACAAGGAATAAAATCGAAGTGACGCAATCAAAGCACTGAAACCATTTTTGTCTTTGCGACCGTTGTCCCCCAACATCCACAAATTGGAATGGAATGTTGTTGATTGGTATTACAAATTCTGATATCCCTTTTGTAGCTTTGCGGGCATGAAGTATATCTTGATTTGATGGTATGTATTCAGTCCTGGCTATCCTCTCCAAATTGTCCAGAAAATATTGAACAGAATCACTCTGAAACATAAGGTAAAATTTTATCAAGTGTTTTGAGGTCTGGTTTTTTAAAATCACATGCAAAATTATTCTTAGTTGGTATATTAGTTTTATTCAATGTTGGTATTGCCATATTAATTACCTAATCCCTTCCTCAATTATGTTTCTAGGGCAGATATTACATTTTCATTAATATGACCAACAATAACATAAAATGTGTTCAACGATAGTTTTGTGAGACACAGTGGATGTAGTGTTTTATCTCATTTGATGTGATTTGTAATATGTACATGACTTATGGTACCGGTACACGAATGTATGTTTGTTTCCATTATCAGGAAATAAAATAATTTAAAAAATATATGAACTTGGCCAATAAGAGGCCTTTGTTCCTTGTCTCTTCCAAGCACTGCGCAGTGCTCTAGCATGACATGATAGGCTATGGGCTTCGCCCATGCAAAAAAAATAAAAACATAACCTCAAATTTCAGCTGTCAAATTGATGATACAAAGCAGAATACAACAACACGAATTAAAAAAAGGGATTGAAATGGATGTAGGCAAAGAATAAGAGGAGGCCCTACACTATATAAAACACGAAATAAATATAAAATCATATTATTTTACGTTTAAAAATGGTGGATGGTGGATCTTCTTTAGCATGAAGAATAGTTCAATACAAAAAGAATGCCGTTATTTTGGTCTGAATGAGAAAAATGAGACATTCCCGACGTCAACAATAGTTAAAGACATGGTCTTGTCGAGTCGAGAAGTTCCGTCAATTGAAATTGTTTAGTTGTCATAGTGAATCACAGTGTACGTGTATAGTGTATGCAAAAATATTGATAGAAAACCTAGTTGTCAACAAAAATGGCTTGATCTCGATGAACATTACTAAACAGTATCCCCACTGCTAGAGGAAATAGCCTTCAATGAATGTGACTAGTGAAAATAGCACCAGAGGCCATTTACTACCAGACTAAGTGTGGCCGAGCATGTCCGAGAACCCCTGAATGCCATGTAGGGAAGCAGCGTTGATCCGCTTGTACCAAATACTAGCACTAAAATGGCACATCATACACGAAAAATAAATATGAGTAATAGCTTCAACCACAAATCCATTTTTAAATGCATTTCGGACAAGAAATGTCCGAAAACGGTATTCTGAATTAGGGATTACGAGTAACTAAAAATATGTTATAAATTTAAAAAATCATGTGGCCCTGCTAGTAGCTAATCATGGTTATTGCAATAGGTAAACAATCAATTTGGTAATAATTCCAACTTGACAACTCGAAACAAAGTTGCGTTGCATACACGTAGTTTTGAACCCTGATCCTCTCACACTAAAAAGCACATGCTTCACCACCGAGTCACTGGACGATAGGAAATGTACATTGTTCATTGTTCCAGCATCACATGACAGACCCAAGGTAGCAGAAAGCATCCGTGGAATTAGTCCCTCTAGATTCACCACCGGGTGAAAATAGCCACTCCGTTTATCTAGAACTTCTAGCTTCAATTAGGAATGTGAACGAGTTATTTTGAGAGCTATCTTCTTACTTAATTTTTGTTTTGAAGAACTTGAGGATGGGGTGATAGGCCTTGTAAATACTTACTAGTTGAAATTCTCTTCTCCTGTCATATGCTCTTTTTATGCCGGCGTCTTTCCACAGACTGTACAAGGCAGGGGCGTAGTGTAGAAACAGTCTACTGTCTAGTATCATACTATTTTCAAAGTTGAGTATCTGTTTTCCCAGCTGATCATTATTCGAGTTTTCCCAGGGGATGTAGAGCTTGTTCCTGGCATCTACTAACACTTTCATTCCTTTCACAATATTCTGATAGATTACACTCTGGTATTCGCGTATCAGTTCAGGCTCGAACTTGACTCCATGAATGATTCGCATTTGCTTTAAAAATGTTGATTTTCCACTTTCACCAGCACCGAGTAACAATAACTTCACTTGTCTTTTGAAAGACTGTTTATCCTTCTCTATTATTCTGTCAATTTCGTGACTTTTATGACGTTGCTCTATTTCTTCTGGACTGAACTTGAATCTGAGGCAAAACGAACATGACCACATATTTACTGGAGCCATCTTGCCACTTGCCCGACTAAAAAGCCTGTTGCTTCTTTCTGCCTCACCCTCTTGGCGTTCGAATGACGTCATAAATCATATGGTTAAATTATTAATGTGTCGGCTACCTTGACGACGATATTACTTATCTTCTGTAACGAGACGTTTATTGTTCTAGAAATTGTATATATTTTCAAAAGTGCTGAAATTCCGTTCTCTGTAAAACTCGATGCGTAATATCTTACTGCTGCATTAGTCATTAGCTTCTCAGAATCCAGCAGTCAGAAAGAATCTGGCACCTTTAGCGCATCATCAGCTGGCAGACTTGGAACTTGGAAGCAAGTAGGCGTGGTTCGGGATTTGACATCGAAACAACTGAACTTTCTGACGGAATGAATGCCAAAGTTGAAAACCTCGAGTTGACACTTTGTACCTTCGTACTAACCTAACCTGATGTTTGGAAGTTGGTACCTCAATGGTAGTGGTTCATTGATGGCTGGGTCAAGACAAATCGCTGTTTTTTGGTTATAGTCGCCTAAAGACTAGAAGAAATAATTAATTTTCTTACTTGCCGAGTCTAATATGTCTGGACCACACCTCCTTGCCGAGTTTGAATGGTAAACTTTAAATTTTTCCTGCTTCTTCGACAAGATTATTATTGTTTGCTTTATGCACTTGATCAACAATTCTACAATTCTTCTCAAATGGATTGGATAATTATGTTTTTCATTTTATTGGTGCTTCACCCTTCAAAAATCCTGCTCCACTTATATCAAGTCCTAGCAACCCCTTGACTGGAACAGGACACGAGAAAATGTGCTCCGATATAGTAGTCGTAATTATATTCACTACGATACCATATTCAGGTATCAAAGTATCAAATTAAAAGAGTTTGTAGGATGTTATTACCTATTTGGAATGAAATATACATTAATTTGTGATTATTAGGTCCTGTCGACCTCGCAACTATGCTTTGGAGAAGCAAAACCTCTCATCTGTTTTCGAAGAGGTTTCTGATCATCCGTTGAAACCAATTGTGGTCACTGTGAGTATGCGCTTTAGGCCTACAACTATTTACAACTGGTAGTGATACACTATAGATATATTCGATAAATACTTGAAATAGATCATTGGCCTAGTAATAATGATAATAATGATTAATACTGCTTAGATATATTCAAGAAACACTTGATCTCTATATGATATGTTATCTTTATTCTATTCTTTCACTGTAAAATTGATTGTTTTGTACCTGTATTACTTTGTATTTCAAATGTAATGTAATTTTATGTGAAAATAGCATTTATTGCTAAATAAAATATCTACTATTACTACTACTACTACTACTAAATATCAACGTTATACACATTCACATCAGATAAGCGAAAATATAATGAAACTACCAACCCAATGAGAAAAACGAAACGAGAGAGTGCATTACGAAAAGAAAAATATCTATATCAAAAAGCTCAGTATTTATATTACAACATGAGGAAGAAAGCGGTGAATATGGTTCTTAATAGCAAGAATCCAAGTTGTAAAATTGATTCTTCTCTTTTATACTCATCATTTGCGGAGCGGTACACGAAACCAAATCTTCGGATTCGAGAAGAATACCCCGAAACACTCACCGTGGAGGAGAGAACATCAATCAACAACAGTTTCACATGTAATATTACACCAGATCATATTCAGTCTGCAATCCATTCAATTCGTACTGATACTGCCCCTGGCCCTGATCATGTCATTATGCGAGTGGTTAAATCAGAACGAGTTGCGAAACTTCTATCCCTCATTGCAACGAAAATGATGATGAATGGATGGGTCCCTGAATGTTTTCACAAAGCTCGAACTGTCTTGATATACAAAACAGGTATTATAGATAATCCTTCCAACTGGAGACCTATAACCATTTGTTCAGTACTACGACGAGTAATTGAAAGAGTATTGGATAAACGTATGCGTCAATACATTACATTCAACGAAAACCAGAAAGGATTCACCCAAAATCCAGGCACCTACATTAATATATCTATTATCAATGCTATTTTAGAACGTGCTAAAATAAAAAAAGAAAGTTGCACATTGATATTTTTAGATATAACTAAGGCATTTGATAATATAGGCCACCAACATTTAGCATCCACTCTAAGAGCCTCTAATTTACCAACAAAGCTTAGAGATCTCGTAATTGAACTTCAGACTGGGAATAGTACCCAGATCGAAGCAAATCACCAAAAAACCAAACCAATATCACTAAATCGTGGTGTGATGCAAGGAGCACCACTATCTCCGACACTCTACAACCTAGCCACAGATCACATTCTGCAAGAGCTATCCGAGGACAGTGTTGCTAACACTAACGGATTCCGTGTTGTGGATGATCTAAATAGCATATCAGTTCTCGGCTTTGCCGATGATACTGTGGTTGTGGGGAAAAGCGTTGAATCAGCTAAAATCTTGACTCGAATGGTCAGAAGACGTTTATGTGAACTCGGATTAGAAGTGAACGATAGCAAATCATTCGCCATCAATATAATAAAAGGTCAGCTAAAAGAGATCAATATTCCATTAGATGATATAACAACAATACGAATCATTGGTCCTCAAGAAACTATCAAGTATCTTGGTGTTAATTTTAATACATCTGCAGTTTTTGACAGCATGAAACTTATTACTAATCTGAAGGATACACTCCAACATCTCTCAGCATCACCATTATTAGTTCCAGACCAGAAATTGAGCATATTGAACCAATACATATGGCCGACTCTCATTTATCCATTACAAAATGCACCCGTATCAAAATTGCCAATCACATTTTTAGACGATCTGGATAAGATCATTAAAAGCACTATCAAAGAGATAGTTTCTTTACCATTTGACACTCCCGATTCCATGTTGTACACGTCCTCAAAATTCAAAGGTTTGAACGTCTTCAGAGCAAAATGGGAAGCATATATACAAAAATTGAATATATGCAATGTTCTCGAAAGAGATGGGAACCCATATGTTCTGGCAACGAGGGATTTATGCGGTGAGAAGAGCGTTTGTCTGGAGAAATTAGCAATAACTCTGACTGATTTAGGTGTACAAAGTAATAAGTCCATAAAGCCACTTTCTGTCCGGACTCATCTCCGTAAGCTGGAATACATCAAATGGTGTAAGTTACCACAGAAAGGACAAGGCGCTATTCTATACCAGGAATACACCCCAGCAAACAAGTGGTTATCACACAAGAAAGGCCTCTCTAGCTCAGAGTGGCGTGATGCCATCAAAATGACTGCTAATGTTGCTCCAGTTAGAGCTCTCCATGGCAGGACTCAAGACAGTAACCTTTGCCGCAGATGCGGCAAAGAGATTGAAACACTACCACATGTTCTTGGTTCCTGCCCACATGGATCTCTATTAAGAAACAGTCGGCATCACGCAATTCGTTCGGTTATTGCCAACGAGCTGAAGAAGAAAGGCTGGGAGGTGGCCGAAGAAGTACATGGACTAGCCGATGACGGAAGTAATCGCCGGATCGATATAATTGCTATACATCCTATAACACGGAAAGGATATATAATGGACCCAACTGTTCGCTTCGAAAGAAACGAAAATCAAGCAACAGAGGTAGATGAGGAAAAGAAAGCCATTTATAATCCAACCATCCCTTATTATACTGAGAAGTATAATGCTTCAGACATCACCGTGGTTGGGTTGTGCATTGGAGCAAGGGGTACGATCACGTCATTTTTTGTAAACTTTTGTAAAGAATTTTTAATTGAAAAAGACATTATAGAACATATAAGTTTATTAGCTTTGAGAGGATCTATTACCATTTTACGAAACCATTTATACGGCCAACATATCATTTAATTTTCTATTCATAATTTAGTGTTATCAATTTATATTCCCGTTTGTTCTTTTGTTTTATACCTCTTATTACTATCACATTATTAATTCTTCATCTTATTTTCTTTAAAATAATGCATTGTTTTTTATACATTTTGTTATACTGTGTCCGTGTGGCAACCGTTTTGGCGGCAGTGTTTTTTAAATAAACTTTCTCTCCTCTGACACCAGTCATCTTTTTGCTTACTGATAAGCGTTGTTATTTTTCAAGTAACCCTCCATTCTAATCTGAGTTAAACCTTGAGGTAATATCTCATCATGTACTTCTTGGACTGTCTTGGACTAAAAACTACTACTGTAGTAAGTAACCAATTCTTATATTGTAAGTAATAGGTGTCTTTCATTGAAACCAGATGACGGAGAGTCGAGTGATGAAACGTACAGTTGGCAGTAGCAATGCCAGCAGCACAGGATCTTCTACTCCCACGCCAACATTAGATCCACTGGGCGCTGCAACCGCACTAGACGGAAGTGATCCGCTCAGTCAGTTTGCACGTCAAGAAATGGACTTGGTGACAAAGATGGCTGCAGCTGATGTATGGGATTCAGTTCCTAGTAATAGGAGAAAGAGTAAAGAGACTTTATTGGATGATGGCATAGAACCGTGGAACACGAGAAAATCTGCGATATTGAGCAAGTTCACAACCTCGGAAAAACTTTCCATGGTTACTAGTTTTTTATCAGGAGGAGAAAAAGGTAAGACTTACTAAGCGTTTCTACTTTCTATGAAAATGTCGTTGTCAGATCGACTGAGGTGCGAAATGTAATTAAGGAACATTTTATAGCACTGGAAAATGGAAATAAAACAAAACATTACAAAAGTTCTTCCTGCAAAAGTGATCCTATTTCAACATGTCTTTAGAGATATTATTATTTTAAAGCTGTGAAGTGAACTAACACTTTGAATAATATTTCAAGTAGGCCTATGCATACTAAAAAAACTATCGCTATTGCTCTAAATTTAGTTTAATATTCACTGGAGTTGCTTTCTTACAGTTGTTGTAAAGACACAAAGTTCGGTAGTGGACAAAGTGAAGAACCGTTTGGAACAGTTGGACGATTTTGAAGAAGGCTCTGTACGTCAGATGCTCGACTTATCGCAACAGGAATACGTGAGTCGCATTGAACAGTTGAATCAAGAGCTCGTTCAAGCCTGGCTTCACGATCAACGAGTGAAAGCTCTCAAGATAGCCATTCAGTGTTCGAAACTACTTGTCGATACGTCCGTCATTCAGTTCTATCCAAGCAAGTTTGTCCTCATAACTGACATTCTTGACATCTTTGGTAAATTGGTCTATGATCGGCTTCGAACAAAGGCAGAATATTATGTGTAAGTGTGTTAGAGAAAGTATAACATTCTTGTATACTTTAAGAAAGCATATTTGTATACTTCTGTATCAGTATTCACTGTATATACTTTTAAAATAAGAAATAATCAATTGCATGAAAATTGGAGTTCATATGGCATAGGCTATGATTTCAGTTTTTATTACAAGCTTGTTTTTCAGTGTCAATATTCAGTAGGCTTACTTTATTACTATTTTGTTACTAGGTTTGATGAGACATTTTTTCACTTTTTTCAAGCACTAATTTATTGTAAATGTGCTTCATCAAAATGCCAATGGTGCGCAACAAATATACTGTTATATAGCGAAACCAGCAGCTTACCTCACTCGAGCAAAACTTCACCAAACAGCAAGGCTAGATCTACCATATATCGTATTCTAGTTTCTAGTTGATGAAAATTTATGAAAATTGATTCTTAGTTATGACCCAACTGTTAGTGGGATTGCTATGCAAACAATAATCATAATCAAGAATAAGAAGTATCGACAGTTTACGTTGAATAATTATTAATTGGTAATATCAGTTAGAAAACACTTGGTTCCAATATAGGTTTTTGAAGGTATGTTTTTCCTAAAGAGGGCCAATCAATTGTCCTTATAAAGTACTACTTGAAATACGTTAGAACATTGTAAATTACATAGTGTCCTTATAATATAGTCTACACTTGGATTCCAAAATAAGTACACCGGTCTAAGTACATAAGTACATAGAAAGTCTCCACAAAAATGCGTCTGTAATTTACACACTCATTATTTCAATTTTTCAGACCAGGCAGCAAAGTTGCAACACCTCTACCAGAAAATTTCACCCCAGAAATGGTGCCTGAATCTGCCAAAGAAACATGCCGTAATTGGTTTTACAAAATTGCCTCCATCCGAGAATTGGTTCCCAGATTATACGTGGAAATGGCAATTCTTAAATCCTACAGCTTCTTAACTTCCAACGAATTTTCTCAAGCACTTCTCAGATTGACACGAATGATTCGAGGTATTGGCGACCCTCTAGTGGCCGTATATGCAAGATGTTACCTTTGCCGAGTTGGCATGACGGTCGCTACTGTCGACAGAGAGTATGTTAAAGAAAACTTCTATGATTTCCTTGCATCTTACAACCAGTTGTTCACTCCCACAGTACAAGCAGAAATAAACACTCAGAAAATGGAGTTATCAACGTATCTAACATTGTACACTCCAGCACTGGACTGGATATTGCAGGGAGTAGCAGCTAATGCTCCAGAAAGGTTACTCGTAGAGATTCTTTCAATATGTAAAGAGAAATGTAACAGTGCACTTTTACTGAATACAATAATGGCAGCATTCAAACCTGCATATATAGCAAGTCGTGCCTCGCAGTTCATAGAACTCGTTAGCAACTGCAATGAAGAGGGTTTTCCGCAATATTTACTATTTCGTACTCTTGGACTTTGTCTCGAATTAGCTGACCCGCCTCTCGAACATCGACTACAAATTCTAAATGACGTATGGCGTATTGTTACGAAGCTGGATGATCCAGCACACTACATCAATTGCGCTGAAGTTTGGATTGGATTTGCTGTTCGTCACTTCTCGGTAAGAAAATAAGAGTGGCCTTCGAGCAGTTATTTCCGAATGGTTTTTCAATATACTTGTTGATTTTTGATGTTGTAAAAAGTCACGTGTTTCTGTGTTGTACAAACTTTTAAACGCAGGTTAAATATTAATATTTATATTAATATTAATATTAATGTTAAATATTTAAACACTTAAATATAGGCGTATTTGCTATGTGGAAAATCTCTTTTTTTTATTATTTAGTAAAAATTTAAGTGAAATATTTTTTTATTTTCTGCACAGAAAAACTCATGGGAAAACAAATTTAAAAAATGATACATGCAAATTCTCATTAGGTCCAAGTTGTGTGACATGACTGCTATTGATTTTACGTATCTAAGGAAATACGCTGTATATTTAAAAATGTTTTATTTCCATTTTCATCTCATGGCTTTTATTTATTAATTATTACATATTTCATTTGCTTCTAATGTTCTAAAGACTAACTTGTTTTCCGTATAGCACCGAGAAGTGAACACATTCCTTGGAGATATTATTCGACATATGAACCCAAACCGAGCATATGAGCACCATTACCCTCAGCTTCATGCTATCATTGATAAAGTTCTTGCTCATTCCTCTGACTTTGAGGTTCTCTTCACAATGGTAAAGAAACTTTTTTATCATGTTTATACAAGCTACAATATTTAAATAACTGATACAGTATATGCTTGTTTTGTTATTCACTATTTATCAGTGTTTCACTACTTGAAATTTGTGTTGCTTTTTAGGATAAATTTTTGCCATTACTCGACTTATTTCAAAAGGAGAGTATCAAGGTTGAGGTATGTAAGAGTGTGATGACTGCATTTGCTCGTGGACAGCAGGATGCAACCAATGATCCTGTCATCACAAGTGCATTAATGTTCATATGCAGGGTAATGCATGACTCAGTCAAGTAAGTTCAATTTTCTTTGTATAACGACCATAGAAGTTAACTAGAAAATGTGGAAAAACATTGATACGTACATACCGATACTGATTTTCCTAATATTTTTGAATATCTATTTTTTTCAGCGCCCTCACTGTTGATGATGAAAAACGTCAAATCGGAAATCTCATACTAGAATTTGTCAACAAAGTCGAGTATGGACGTGACTTTGAACAACAACTCGGTTTCTATGTTGAAGCTAGATCATCTTTCACTAACCTCGACTCGGTCCACGCTCAGTTAGTTCAAAGTGTTAACCGTTTATCAGTGGATACACGGCACATTGTAAAGGGGCATCATACTCGAAAGACTGCCGCCTTTGTGCGAGCTTGTGCTGCTTACTGCTACATTACGATTCCATCGATAACATCAGTTTCGACGCAACTCGATTTATATCTCCTGTCGGGGCAAGTCGCGTTGCTTAACCAGTGTCTGGGACAAGCCGATGCTTGCTTTAAAGCTGCTCTGAGTCTTATTCCTGATCTTCCTCGCACTGTGGAAGTTGATGGAAAACAACGGAGCACTGAGCAATATCTTGTTTCGTATCTTTGCCATTTTTTGTCAACTCTTCTCGTCGTTCCAGTAAGTTGTCACTTATGTATAATATGTATTAAATAAATATAACCAATATTTACCGCATTACAATACCCACTTCATAACTTTATATTCTAACTTACCGGTATATTGCATAGTAGTCTAACTTACATTTATATTATAACTTTGACTTATAGACTTACCAAGTTACATATATTAATACATTTTGGGTACATTTTGGTCCCTATCATATTAGTGGAGCTGGGGACTAGACTTGATACTGCTAGAACTACACATTAGTAAATTTGCTATACATCCATTAAACAAATTGGGGTCTGCACTACACCTGCAAATAGGCGTACCAGTTCCTAGCAAAAATTGAATAAAAATTGACCAAATTGTTCCAATTGAAATAATTAGATATATTTCTCAAGTAATTTTACTCGTGAACTCATTTCTACATTAACACATTAATTCCCCAACTCACAGATTTTATGTATCTCTTTTTATTGTAATTTAAAATATTCATTTGGTTTTATGCCAACATCAATTTTATGTATTTTAATTTAAAGAATGTAAAAATATTCAATTTCTTTGATCAAATTTCTGTAATGGGTTGAACCTCACTTTTTAAAATTATTAACACACTGGAAAGAATCGAATTGACATCTCAAGAAATTACAAGCGTGAGAGTTTGTGGCATGACAAATTGAGCGCCTGTAGCCTCGTGAGATATGTGTCATCTTATTTTTAAAACAGCTGTTATTGTTATGGTTTCAGGATTCACCTGAGCAGGGTGTGCTATATCTTACTAGAGGGCTGTTGAACGTACTACTGCATTATACCTGGGAGCAAAACAGTGTTTCCAAAGCTGTTATCTATCTCAATGTTTTGGATATGCTCTCAGCTGCTGCTCAGGAATCTTATCCATACCATATCGAGAAAGGTACAATCATGATTTACTTTGTCTCTAGACGGGCAAGTTTTTCATTTTTTTTCATTTCAGTATTTACTACCAAACTTCCATTTGATCCATTTTGGTATAATTACCGACATACGCAACTTTTGTATATTGTAAAATCGAGATGAATTTTTGAAGTGCTTCTACATTTTTTTAAGTGTTTCCTGCCATTTTCAAGCATCAAAAATATTCAAAATATGCCACTATTGGTTCATAACAGTGAAATCGAATTGAAACCATGAATTAATTAATGAAACTTGTTTGCACAGTCATGAATTTCGTAGGAATTTGTTATTTATGTACACTTAATTTTTAAATTTTTCAAGTTAATTTGTTCATTATGTCACATAAAATGTTTATCAGAGGCTATTTTCAAATAGGCACACAGATGTCACTTTGTCTTGAAAAATCTTCAATTTCTCTTTGAATACTGTTATGCATGGTTCTTGGCTATTTTAGCAATGAAACCACCAAACAACAAAATTTCAAAATTTGTTCAAGAAAAACTACATTTTATAAAACTATTTTCAAACACCTCTAGGAATTGTGTATTCATTGGATATTTATTTGATTTTATTTAATTTGAAATGAAGCCTTGTCTTTGTGCAAATGATCCTATTGTTGTTGAGATCACTGGTATTATCTTCTAGATATATTAGGCCTAATTTGAGAATACCAAATCTCACAAATTCCCATCATGATATCAGTGGCAAAAATACGAGGAAAGATAACATTTGGAAAATTGACCTTCACATCCATTAGAGGCTTTAATCTAATTAATTGATTAATTAATTAATTACATAGTTACATAAATTCTAATTACATTCTAATTAATCAACTTGCATCAATATAATGTTTATATACTTTTTTATATTCATATATATTTGAATTTACTGTGTTTCAGTTGATTCAAACGATACGTTATATGGTTCGGACCCAAAATTTATTGCGGAGATTAACAAGATGTGCTCACTTCTACTGGACGAGATTTTGTCACACCTCAAATTCCTGGGAACCAGTGAGCAATATCAGAAACAGTCATCGTTGGCTTTAGATTTATTTAATCGTTTAGTTATTCGTGGGAACATGAGCGATCCGAAAATGGCAACGTTAGCAGTCAACTTGTGGAATTTGGCTCAGAGACATAACTTGATGGACTCAAAACTGGCTGTAAGTAGTGTATTGACACAATATCTATTCGAGCGGTATTCAATTATTGAAGAAATAAAGCCACCTCTCTGAATAGGTCAACTAACGGTGAAGCTAATTTGGACATATCTTCAGGTTCGATTTCAGTATGAGACACAGATGGGTTTCTGTAAATTTCATATACATCCCACTCAATCGTAACCCCATATTACCCAACCGTTGGTGGTGTTATTATTAATTAATTCAATTCTTAGACCTCTTTGTCCTCACATATGCTATATGCCATAAATAGTACACAGTTCTTGCTGCTTTTTGCTGTTGTTGTTATAACTTGCAATGAATAAATATTTTGAATTCTAATGATAGTGATGGAGAATTTTTTCAAGTTGATTGTTCAAAATGTGCTGGTATCTCAAGGTTTCTATAATCAAAAGAGATATTCAATTTTGACAAAGTTTATCAGGCACCTTCAATCAGAGAATAATTACAAACAAAAAGTGAATGGTAAAAGTAAATTAAAAGCACTTAGATTTTGTTATAATTCACTCAATATAATCCTTCACCATCCCATTATTCTAACCATTTAATCAACCCTAAGACAGCCCACACATAAGAATAAATATGCCTTCATAATTTCTTCAAAACATTCAAATTACTATATTTTTGTGTAGGCCTATTCATAATAATTATTTGTACTTGTATTTTAGGTGAGAACTACAGAATATTTGAAGAAGAAATGCATGAAGGAGGGTGGTGACCAATATGGAGAAATATGCTCAAAACTTCAAATTAAACGAGGCTGATTGATCAATTGTAGGGCTGCGGTCACATGAAGTGGTCGATTCACCTGAATAACTGCATCCTGAAGAAAATATACTGACATTATCCTCACTAAAACAAAAAGACAGTGTGCGCACACCCTCCACACATGATCTGCCATCAAATGAACGGTTAAGTGTGCATAGTTTTCAACTTTTTATTGAAAATGAAATTTCGGAATAAACCATTTTATGTGACGGCAAGTGTGCATGGAACAATATGCATTCTTAATTTCTTATGATTGCAAAAGTAATTAGCCCTACTATATGCTGTTATCAATAATTAAAACCAAAGTCAAAGTTGAATAAAAATTTGGTTGAAATCTACATTGTTTTGTCAAACGGTATTTCCTCATTATATCTCAAAGTCTAAATTGTAGTCTGAAGTGAAGTCGAGATTCAATTTTTAGTTTCAAAGGTATTTAAAAACAAATTGAAGGTGTTTCTCTATTTACGTCACTTATGTTGAAAATAAATAATACACCTGTAGGCCTAAGTGTTGAAAGTCTTGAATAATGAATTTTATTTATACAGTATTTTTATTACTCTGTACTAGAACATGGAAAACTTCGTTTCCAAAAAACCAGAACCGGATAACCGATTTACAGAACCGGTTTAGAACCGATTCTCCGACTTTTTTGGTCGAATAAACTCTCATCTAGACGCTCTCTTACATTGGCGCGAGTTTATTTCTTGGTTCTAGGCGTCATCATATCATTCGGTTATCTTCGGCAAATTTCGTGTACCCGAAACTAATGGGCATGTCTTTCTCCTTCACATTTTGGGTTTTAATGTGCATGGAGAAGAAAAGACAAATAAATAGTGCACGCATGAACTAGTATATTATATCTATACAATGTATATTGCGACAACACATTTGAAAAACATCCTATAATTATACATAATAACTCAAATCAACATGATGAATAAATAAAAAAATGATCACAGAAGGAATCGATTCTCTATTTCAGAACCGATTCAGAACCGGTTTTCGGATGACCAAAGATATCCCTACTCTGTATATAGATTCCACTTGGTCAGTCTAATAAATAATTACCTTTTACCTCTTTGGTCCTCATTAGGGTTGCCGCTCGATTTCAATATTTCTGATTGATTTGTTACCGAGATGGAATATTCAATTAATTCGATACCAAAACGATGTTTGTTATCGAAATGAAAAATCGTAAATAGCTCAAATAAAAATTAAGTAGAAGAATTAAGTGACCTTGTGCTCCTATACATTTATGTAAAATTTGAAATTTTTTTCAAATTTTTCACATTCAGTTTTTCTAAATTGTGAAATATTACCCAATGTTTTGGTACTTCCGGGTGAATGTTCCCCTGAAAATACGTTGAGATATTTTTTCAGATGGGTTTTTGGATAACAAATCCACTGTTTTTTTGGGCCATGGAAATTTTTTCCACTCTGAAATCTATGCAATCAGTTTAAATTAGGAAAAAGGGTTATTTTCAAAAGGACCAAGATCAACAGGTAAACCAAGGAATCATTTTTTATATAAAGTTTTTATTGTAATGCTGTAAAGCAAGGTACAATAGCTAAGTAGTACATTATGGTATAGTAATTAATTAGTTATGACCTTTGGTTATGACCCATGGAGCTATTGTAATAGCTATAACTGAATGACACACCAATTCATGAAATTCCTAATTACAACACAATGTATGTCAGCCTAATTTGCATCAGCTTTGTTGGTATACTTGTACAAATATGTATTACTTCATTCCTTATAAACTTCTCTCACATCTTATTGCTACTCAAAGAGTGTTGTTACTTACACTTTCACAATGGTGTCTATATTTTTAGCGTGACTATACCGTTTCATACTGAAGTTCAACAGCTGACTACTGTCAAATTGTTGATCTGACAGCTCCATAATCTGACTGTGGATAAGTACTGACCCCGACGTGCGAGTTGTACGGTCTAAAGTTCAATAGGCGTTAATTTTTATTCACCTCATTAGGCTGTTGTCATGTTTCAAATCGTTGAAATATTAGGATCCAGTGTACATCTTATATAACAATAACTTGACTATTACCTATTGGACTAATAATAGGCCTATCAATAATGGATAAATCCAAAGGTGGAAAATTGGTTAGTGGATGGTCCCTGGGCTTCATCTGGTGGTGTCTCCATTCAGTTTGTTTACCGGTTACAGTTCCTTTATTGATATATAATTACATATGCAAAAACAATTATACCAGGAAACGAGATAAATTGCAGGGAAAAGTAGTGTTGATAACAGGTGCGAGTTCAGGATTGGGTAAAGCTTTGTCTCATGCATTCTATAAGATCGGGTGCAAAGTTGTCCTAGCATCTCGACGTGTTGCAGAATTGGAGAAAGTCAAAGAAAGTCTTCTTCATACACATGTGGTAAGTTTCTGAATCAATCTCATCTCAATGTCATCAGATACAGAATCTGTAATACATGTCTAGTTCTGGCGGCTGTCTGAAGAGACAAAATGTGAAAAAACGTAAAATAATGAACAAAATGATCATTAATGCAGCGTACATCGTTTGAGCTCAGGCTCGTTATCTCAACTAAAATGGACTTGAAAATAGCCTACTTGCTCCATGTGTTCTATGGAATACCGTGTATACACTCAATAAAGGCTATGCTTTATAAGGTTTAAGATGGATATTACACATTTATAAGATGGCAAAACTTTTTGAGCATAATTAGATGAGCTTACTTCCATGTCACTTTTGCACTTGAACAAAAAAAAAAAATTATTTCTTTGTGCATGGCATACAGGTAAACAAAGTAACCAATCGACTTGCAACATTCTCGGATGCCATCCTAGAATGAATCCACATTATGGTTGAGCAAAATCGGCCAGTCACTTTTCGATTGCCTTCGAACGTTGGTAGGCCTAATTGATCCCTGTGAATAAATAGCATTGGGTGTAATTTTCAATTTTATCTAATTGAAATAACATTTTCACAGATTATTATTATTGTTCTGATACATGTTTCTACGGTACGGTACCAAGTTTCAAGAAATTTTGTTAGGTACCGGTACATTACTCGTAGCAAAATAAATGTAGGGCCTGATTGTAAAATTGGAAATATTGATATTTTACGTTTCTTAGGGATGGCCGATAGTTGGACTATATAACAGAGACAGTGAGTGCATGTATAGACTAATTATGTAAATTTGGAGATTTATAGAGCTTTCAAGCACATTGCGATAAATTTAATTTTTTGAGAGGTATAGGCCTATGCCCGGTATTACATTGGTAAATATTAAATAATGAATATAGACGAAAATATTTTTGATGTTTTAAATCTAGTATGAATCTTGAAACTACCGTACCGTAAATTAATATATTTTAAAATTACAATCAGCGTAAACCTACCTTCAAACTTACAAAGTTCAAAATAAAAATGTTTTCTTTAATGTAGGCCTACATGTGTCTTATTGAACAAAAACTATACCAAATATGAAGGCCTAATATCTTGAAAATATATCATAATGAAGAGAAGAGCAGCCCTCCGTAATTACGACACTGCTTTAGAGACTAAAGTCGCGTTGAGCGTCTGTTTGAGAAAGCATTTCTGGTTTGGTCTCCAGAAGTACGGTATGCCAATGAATTGATAAAGTTTTTTTTCTTACAGACAGTACCAACACACCCACCAGTGATTTTACCACTCGACTTGTCGGATATTAATTCCATTCCAACTCATGTTGCCAAGTTATTAGATATTTTTGGGCAAGTGGACATATTAATAAACAACGGAGGAATTAGTTATCGTGGTGAAGCCTCGTCAACGAGCATAAATGTTGACATCGAGGTCATGCTTGGTATGTTGAAAACATAAAAATATACTTTGGGACGTAGGTAAATAGAGCATATATGCCAAAACTAAGATATTTGTGTACTTCATAGTGATCTCTTTATTATCTCATAATGATCTCTCTTATGAATTATGCCTGTGTATGAAGTATGAACATATATTATATTATAATCTACGTATATTATATCTGTTTCAGTTAATTATTTTGGGGCAGTTGCTCTTACAAAGGCATTGTTGCCATCAATGGTAGAACGCCGCAGCGGTAGCATCGTAGCAGTAAGCAGTGTACAAGGAAGAATTGCTATTCCGTACCGATCAGCGTACGCTGCTTCTAAACATGCGATGCAAGCATTTTACGACACATTGAGGGCTGAAATAGCACCAAATAACGTCAATGTGTGCGTTATTAGTCCGGGATACATACGGACTGATCTTTCACTAAATGCTCTCACAGGAAATGGAAAGGTATATGGAGTGCTTGACGCAACAACTGCTGAGGGGTACCCTCCCGAACAAGTCGCAGATGAAATTGTACGTGCTGTTGCACTAGAAAAGAAAGAGGTAATTGTCTCCCCCATATCACCTCGTTTGGCTATGCTAGTACGTACAATTTCTCCAACTGTCTACTTTTGGCTTATGGAAAAAAGGGCACAAAATTTAGTCAAAAAAGAACATGTTAAATAACATTTACTGTCAAAATGTAGATTATAGTGTTAATTCTCTTGCCACTGATGATATCCTTTTGATGAAATTAAACAGCTTTAATAAACAGCATGTTATTTTATTGACTCCAAGTATCTCAATTATCTGTACATTGCATTATTAGTTTCATTATATTATAATTAGAGCCTATACATTGGAAGTTAGTACACCTGTTTCAACTGTAATATCTTAATCAGACATCAATCATTTAATGTAACAAATATAAATATTATATCTGTACATGTTTTTTTTTACATTCTAACGCTGTCTGAGAATATACTGAACTATGCTGAGTTGGGACAATGAATAGAATTTTTTAACAATATGCCTAGGAAACTAAAGTACAACCTCTAGGACAGGCTGCATACTTTTTCTAGATTCCAAATTAATTAGTGGCTACATCGTCATATACCTTGGACTGCAGTTAATATATATCTAGTACCACTAATGCATTGCATTCTATATAGCGCACTAAACATAATGTATTTAACTATAAACTAAACATTATTGAGATTTTAGCATACGCTCTCAAAATACTATTCGTCAATGTTTCACGCAAACGTCATCGTGAAGAGTTAAAACAATCTCGATACAAAAATATGTTGGTTAAGTTCATTTGTATGTATCGTATAGACGCCATGCACAGAATGCAGCAGCAATTAGTGAGATACTTGTGTGTAGAAACTTTCTTCGTGAATCATCCTTCCTTACGAGCACAACTGGAGACGCTGAGCCGAGAGCACTCAGAAGCGGAAACTTGGCTAACTTTCGGGCATCACTTTCAACTTGGTACTGACAGCATGGATCGAACTGCCAAGATAATGTGTATAGTCCAGTACAAAGTAACGACAAGGCCCCCAAGGGCGTGCAAAGCGTCGCATAAGGTCGTTCAGTCCATATTAAGCCTGGAACAATACCAACATTTATTACATTTCCATTTTCTGACCATTCTTCAATTAGGTGTACAGGAACTAACTATTTATCTAATGTACATGAATTGTTCTAGTTATATGTGTCATGATTTGTTGTGAATCAATCACTTAAATTCAATGCAGCGACCACACAATCATTACCATGGGCCTACTAGTATTTAAAAAAAACCTGCTTTTGCTGTTTTTATTTCTGGCCAAATCATTAGAAACTATGTACCATGACATATGACATATGACATATGACATGGTATATGACATGCAGTAAATATGATAGAAGAACTTGCTGAGACTTGAAGGCATTCACTTGGTTTAAAAAGTCATTTTATAATTTCTTTTATTTTCAAATGATTATTTTTTTATTCATCAACTTCTATATATAAATATATTAGGTACTTGCTTACCGGTATTCATTATTATTGTATTAGCATGCTTTATAATACAATGCTTAGAATCATTTTACAGCTTGAATTGAACTTGAATTATATATTTGAATGAATACATAAAATCTCAAAGTGGATGCAGACTGTGAAAACGCTAAGAACTAAGAAACGCGACTTTATGAACAGTGCAGGAGGGAGGCGATTTTTTAAACAGCCTCTGCCTGAGAGCCATGAAAACGTACCTTTAGGCTACCTAAAGTTATGGCTATATAAAACAGAAAACTTGGATCTATTCTGGTTTGATTAATAATATATAAATGCATTATATATAAATGCATTAATATATAAATGCATTGAATACATAACTGCAAAAATTGTGCCGTTGCTTTGTGTGCCAATGCGTTGCAAAATTTGATGAATTTGTCGTAAATTTCACTGCCCAGTTATTTGGTTAGGTGATAGTGAGTAAAGACTTATGTATTGAGCCATGGATTGTGGCGAGTGGGCGATACTAACTCCATGGTTCATACTTTCCCTCAGCTAATTATCATAATGACAAAAAGGTTGATAATGCCATTGAATTCAGTGCTATTCAATAGTCGTGCTCAAGGATATTAAAATGCTCTCGATCAGGATCGAGAGTATTTTTTTTCTAAAAATAATCATCCCAAAATATCTAAAAAATCCTCCTTAATGTCTTGACATATTGAATCTATCAAAATCGAACCCTTAGAAACTGAATTACTTGAAAAGTGACCACTGTTTGCTGGTAACCACTTGTCTGTACTCGTTGACGCTTCCACTACCATGACCATTGATGACGTCACGTTTGAAGCATCTCGAATGGTGCGATACGGCAAACATAAGAAATAATCGTTCTCTATAACCAACTCAATGCTATAACCCAATGATTGAAACAATTCAAGTACTAAATAGATACTTTATTTATATTCATCTTCAAACTTGATGCTTTAGCTAAACCTTCAGCTTCAGGTGACGTCACTTAGTGCGCGCAAACGTAGAATGTAACCTCTTTTCATCTAGCGTTACGTACGGATTTTGGTGGAACTAGCAGCACTGTTGGAAAGTACGAAATAGCTTTGATACAAGACTTATTCTAGACTGTGGGATAGGTCATTGATTTAGACCAATCAACATGTAGGCTACCAACCTGTGCCAATAGCTCCTATACCAGAGAACACAGCAGTTTTATGCAGGCAGTTACCCACTGCAATCCATCGAGCCGTTTCATCTCCTAATCGCGTAGGTTCAACTATGATCATACTGCAACCAGCCTCCAGAGCTCGGTCCAATTCCTGTTCAAATGCCTCATACGCATTTTCACTGTCATATACTTCCCTAATAACTGCAACATTCGAGGGGTCAAATGCCCTAAAACAAAATATGTCATTAGAAACACATAGTACTGTTACAGATGTACCAACAGATTTTATAATGCAATGCTGAAGAACGAAAATCTTAATTAATTGCTGGCATTTTATTAATCTACTACGCAGAAAGATAACAAAATATGCAATTCATAATACCTGTCACCTCTCTCGTCTACCATCTTTTACACGGAATCGGAAATACGAAATTAATACCAATTACTCCCACAGTTGCGTAGTAGCGCTCAGTTGTGAAAGCTGTTTTTTCGTGCCAGTGTTGCTCTCCCTGATCGCTCAGTCTGTAGTTATTCGCAGTGAGGAAAAGTTGTATACAAATAATGTAGATGTGATGATGCCTGTAGGCTGGCTCATCATTAGCGATATGTCGTAGACAACATATATTTACTTTTAAGTCTTTAATGAATATTGACGTATTTACTATAAGGGTGGAAGACAGATATGAGTTGCCTACCAAAGGAAGTTGCTATTTTCTGCTGTGTTCTTAATTCACTCCGGCGACAGGTTCATTGCCTAGGTCCCTATCGTGACGGGCCTATTTTCAAGTTATAATGTTTTATATATCTGTTCGCCACGTAACGTGTGGTTTTGTTTATAAGATAACATCATAATTCCGAATCATCTATTTGTGTGAGTGTATATTTTCCCGTATTTATGACGTAAAACAATACATGTGTAGTGACTTAACGACTGCCTTGCAACTTTTCGCTCATTATCACGATGGTATAGTGTCAAGTGTGTGACAGCAACATGTCATCTACTGCAATGAGATCCGATTGTAGGAAATTCGCACCTAACATCTTCAACAAGAGCAAGTGTACTAACTGCTTTCGACAGAAAGAAGAACATAGTGCAGAAGCACTTGAAAGCAATCGGGTAAGTTTAGTTAGTTTACTACGTTGACAGTTGACTTGGGCCTATTGTCATTTATCGCCATCTCAATACGATCTTCGTGTATTAATTTGCATTTAAAAATTGTCTTCATAATTATATTTTTACATTATGAATGTTTCTATCATTATAGTTTGTGCTGCAATTTCAGGCAATTCCATCGAATATCTACGCATACACACTTCTACAGGTGTCAATTCATCAATTTATTGATAACGTTGCTAAGAATAAGAATAAGAATTTAATAATATTATTTTTGAATATGTAAGGTCGGAAAATTTAGCAACTTTATATCTTCATTGTCTCCATAAATTAAAATCATTCTAAGAAAGTGTATAATCCTTGACAGTCGGAGATATCCGCATAAATAACTAGTGGAAGATGACAAGAGCACATGTAGAGTGATGAGACATCACATGATTACAGAGCCCCATTTATGCAGTGCGTATACCTGTGGCCCATTATCTAAATGAGCCTACCAGGCTCATATTTATACTATTCGTATTCAAGTTGCCTCCTGAAAGATCAACACGACTACGTTACGTAGATTTACTGTCTGTCATTCATTAAAGTTATTTATTTCTGAAGTGCTCGAAATCCCGCATTGGGCATGGGTTTTTGTACGTCCTTTCACCTACATCACTTTATCGTTTCATTATCACCCGCTCAATCGTACCCCCGTATAACCTAGCTGTTGTTGGGGTCGTAAAGCAGCATTAAAATAAAATAAGTGCTGTAATATTTGGTAGATCTAGTCGTCCTTATTTCATCAAGTTCTTCTTCAACTACGGCTTTCTTCAACTGCATCTACTAAAATAAAGACGACTTCAAAATTTTTAATGATACCGTTGATCACATTATTACGATATAAAGCTTAGATGATACCAATAAGGTTGAAAAATCAGTATTTGGTATTTTTCCTTTCAAATAGGTGTTATTACACAGTATACAGATATTACACACGCAAGCATACACCACTCTTAGTTAATTCTCTTTCATCGTGGGAATTTTAGTAGTCAATTCATAGATGTTGCGTTATTATCAATAATAGGACCTATTTACATTTCTCTTAAAACTCGTTTTTCTATGATATTGGTGAGCTGAACTCCTACATTTAAACAAAGTTTCAATTCGAAAATACTGTTTGGTTTATAAATATATTATAATTATAGTAGTAGGCCTAATTTAACTTGCGTATTATGTCTACACATTTATATAGATTTTTAAGATACAAATACCATTCGTATCCATGTACCATGATGTAAGAAAATATGATCATGCAAAGAAACTTTCCCCTGAGGCACTTCGGGAAAGTTGTTCCAAGCGGCAATGGTTCTCATAGAAACGCGAAATGATAGAATCAGAAGAGATATTACCGTACCAGTTGGTAGATGTGTACTATGTATTATAAGCCTAATATGTAATGTTTCGATACCCAATCACGTTCAAGTCGTTTATTAGAATTCGATTGGTTAATATCAACAAGAAACGATACAACCACAATACCAAACCTACAAAACATACTGCTCATTGCGTTCTAGTTGACCTGGCTATTCAGAGTATTTATTATTGATCACACAGCTAGACTTTATTTCAAATCATTATTGATGTAGTTTGTAACTGACTCACTTATCTGATATGGACTAACCACCCAGTCGGTATTAATTAATTTTCTGATTAATTGCAGTCGAACATATTTTACGTAATATTTTATTAAATTGAAAGCGGCTGTTGAATATATATATTGTTATTTTTCTAAGATTTCTTACATTGTTTACATAACGTAGGCCTATACGTCATACGGTCAATTATAACTCGTATAATGTGTTTGAAACTATTGAAATTTAAAATCAATTCTATCTCAGGCCCGGATGCTGGTTGGTTTATATGAAGATTTTTGGATTATTCTACTTTAGGCTATCAATAACGAAGAAGATATTGAAATTTGTTCGCGTACTCGTCAATTGCAATTTCCCATGAATTCCCAGCTGTATATTATATACGCTACGTCACGTCACAATTCAGGCAACGTGATTGACCTGTGATTCGAAAAAAACACGTCGCCCGAGCATGATTATTTATTAACTATCGCAATCCACCCAAGTTGCCATTATGAACTCTTGGCAATATAGCTCGTACGTTGGTACATACATATTGAAGTAGGAAACGAGAGGCCAAATCATGTTCGTGAGGTGAAGAAGTCTTCCATTATTTTGCTGTTTTTCTTATCAAATTTGTTCAGTGTGTAGGTTGCAGTCTGTACTGAAAGGGGCTCAAGGTGACACGAAAGTAGAATTCATTTAATAAAGTTCTATTTTATATGTTATTATTTTTATATATATATATATATATATATTAATAATTTATTTCACCTTTCATATATATGTTATTTTCTCCGATTTAAGCATATGTTGTAGGCCTCATTTGTATAATTCGTGTCCTTCAATTATTAATCCCTTGTCTACTGGGTAGTTATTATACTGCCACTAGAAATAACCCATACGGTATTTATATTAGCTGTCGAGTACAGGACTAGAACACATAAATAACAGGTAAATATCCAAACGACAGGCATAAATCAGTTTGAGATGGTCGTATAGATACAAAAATCCCGCTGAAACAATGTTTTTCTGGATAAGGGATCTCGCGCATACGGCTAATTAATTACTATGAAGTACCTTCATCTCCATTGAATATTATCCCCTTTAATTATCTTGTAACTTGTAATCATCCTGAACTTGTAATTATCCTGTAACCCAATATAAAGACACTAAAGATGATGTGGGACGTACGACATTTCGAGAAAATACAAATTGTATAATTGATCATAAACGTCAATGATAGTACCGTACTTACATGTACGGTTTGCGGTCACATGAAGTGGTCTATCAGCCTACAACAAAATGCTTCCTGAAGAAAATTAAGAATTTTGACTTTTCCAATCACGTATCCCAGTCAATATTTTTCATTTGATTCGATATCGATTGAAAATAATTTTGATATATTTCGATCTTCGTTATTAAATTTTCTATATCGTTTGCATTTTTCAAATCGAGTGGCAGCCCTATTAAAAATACAGTGGTAATATTTGTGCTATATTATTCTAATCAATCATTGACTGGTTTTTACCATTAGGCCTACATTGTTTTATAATGTTTCGATCTTATATTTCAGTTTCATCTTAAATTCTATTTATTCAACCTTCAAAAGGCTGTGTACTTCTGTCCATAGTTACTTTTCTACGTGTTGTTTGCACATATTTACCAGTGTGTACACAGTTTGTGATAAGGTTCAAAGTACCTGTTTTAGTGATCTATATCGAGGACATTGGGCTTATCACTATATCTACAAGAACTGGAACTAACGAGAGTGACCATGATCTTCAAGAACATTTCTACTCATTTCCATAGATATACCTAGTTATAAATCATTTACTACAGGTGGTAATGTTATGATAACATTGTGCTATACAATGCGTGACGTCGAAATGACGTAGACAGGCAAACCTTACTGAAGCATTTATTTATTTTAATGCTGCATAACGACCCCACCAGCATTTAGGTTATACGGGGGTACGAATGAGCGGGTAATAATGAAGTGATTAAGTGGCAGGTGAAAGTTGTTCGTGGGTCATGTGATAATCCCCCCCCCCCCCCCCCCCCCGCCAAAAGCTTCAAAAGCATCAAGTAAGAATGGATTTATTGGAATGACCGATTCTAGAGATGTTGATCGAATTTCGAATATATTTCAAAACTTAGTGACATAATATAAAACTACCGTACCTATATCTGTGAGCGAAATGGCGATTATTGTTTGCCTAAAGCCCCATAAACAGCTATACGGTAGCCGCCCCGGTGGCTAAGTTAGCGTTAGCGGTAGTAACTGAAGTCACCGTTGGGCGTGGGTTCGAGTCCTGCATAAGGCATGGGTTTCTGTAAACATCCTTTCACCTATCATCACTTCATCGTTTCATTATCACCCGCTCATTCGTACCCCCGTATAACCTAGCTGTTGGTGGGTTCGTTTTTAAGCAGCATAAAAAAAAGCTAAACGGTGCAGAATGTTTACAAAAACCTATGGCTCATGCGTACTCTCGATCGACTTGACTTCAGTTTCCAAGGTAATGCCTTGACTGACTAAGCCTGTTTATGAATATTTTTATGAAAAAATCATTAGTTCCGACACGATATTGTCTTTTCGTGCCATTTATCATTTTTGTTGTATCATCACACTTGTTCACTTATGCAGTCGCGTGAAATTATAAACTTGATTAAATCATAGCTTTGCCATACTAATAAGTGGGCATGTATACAATATAATCAATCAACTGTTGGTATTGTGTTGATTTTGTGAGTTTGTGTTTGTGAATAGGCCTATATAGGCCTATATATGAATTGAGCAGTTTTTGAATTTTCGTTATGCACCGTAATTTATTCGCGACGCTTGCCTATATACGTTTTCAGATTTTAGGTTAGCTGTAACGTCACTTTTACTCGTATTTTTTCTTGAATCATCTTTTCACCACTCGGTTTGCAGAAAATGCGAGGACAGTGGATATCTTTCATTCGTACCTCCAAATGCAGTTGGTAGTTCGTTAAGCAAACAATATCATCATCTCAGTAAGAAACTGAATTATATTTGTAGATCCTTAAATCTGTGGATCGCCCTGACTTTAGTGTCGGCCATTGCTAGATTTGTAGAGGTTTCTCTCAATCATCTCGCCAGTAGAATCCTCATACCCCGGCTTATCCTTCATGCTTGCAACGTTTCAAACGTGACAAAAAACGTTTTAATTTGGCCTTCAATTTCGTACACTTCGCTAATACCTGCTAAGCACTTTTCATAGCGTATTATTGTGAAACTAGATTCGGTTAGATAGTCTATAATAAAAATAGTTTTTTCTAGAAACAATTGCAAATACACGTACGGCGAACCGTGCTACATTTACAAAGACAATTGTCAGTGTGTATGATAATATATCTTGTACAGGTATAACGGCTTACATGTGAAACACTACACTGATATTAAAACAAATTATCGTGCTGAATAATACCACGAATAGTCTAATAGGTTTTGAAGGCTATACCGTTTAAATATGGAGGCTGTGTTGATACTTCAAAAACATGTAACTCATTGATTTCTATATAGACTGTGTGGAAGCGAGATTTACTGCGGTGTAAGTGACGCTCGCCATATTGGATCAGAATTCAGAAGGAAATAACAGATTTATTTGAAAGTATTTAAGAAAAAATAACATCTCAGCACAGATAATCGTAGGTCCAATTATACCGCACTGAGGCTTTGTGGACAATCAGTTCCAATTCTCTTAGAACATCACTTTGTAGGCAAATGTTTGCAATTTATTCGTCTCGGAGCAAGTTGTATGGACTATAAGAACGTTTTATTATTCATGATTGGATGCAATAAATACCGTGTATGAGATCCTATATAAACTCCAAATTCACTAAAAGTACAAAAAATGAATCTATAAAAATGTCACATAGAAACTAGAAAATGAATATATAGCAATTTCGTCTCTCTCACAATTCACAGTGCGGTATATATATCTATAGAATAATCTGTACTAGGGCCTATCGATAAAGTGCAAAAATAAATAAAACATGATTTTTAGAAAGCGTTAGAAACTCATCATATCATATATTTATTTGTGCACATCTATAAACACAAAGTGGGGTATATAGTTTTATAGGTAACTTATTACTTTATAACTGTATAATTTATTACTAATTTTACTATATTAGTTTATAACTTATTGGGCAACTTTCAATTGCGTGTTGATCTAGGAAATATATAATCTTCCATCTTTTTATCGTTCTCACGTTATGGGACCTCAAGCGAAGTAATATTGTCTCTGAGAAATGACCCATCACCTTTTACCTTCTTGCATCTTCCAGAGATAATTGCTACTATCCTTTTGTTAGAAGATGAAGGTCCCAATCGACCGTCTTCCCCATCTCATACCATTGGCCTTCGGGTAGTTCGCTCCTTCATCTATCGTATTCAAGTGTATAAGAATTATAAATGTTATGAAGCCACCCTCGGTAGCTCAGTTAGCTAAGACACAGCGTCAGAAACTGAGGTCACCGTTGGGCGTGGGTGCAAGTCCCGCATAAGGCATGGGTTTTTGTAAACGTCCTTCACTTATCGTCACCTCATAGCTACAAAATCATCTGCTCATAGTCTCCCCGTATAACATGTATCCTTATAACCTAGCTGTTGGTGGGGTCGTTATGCAAACAATAATCAATCATAAATTATATGAAGCTGTATAGTCTGTACGTATTAGTATGGATGACCGTGAGTGTCAACCCACCAACACTGGTGCAAGGAAGTTTACCACAAAAATTGAATGAAATTATTATTTTTTCTATTCCTTGGTCTGTTTCTCCGAAGTCCGTGTTCATGGGTCAGAGGCTCAAAACAAAATTATTGAAATCCAAACCAATAATGGTCCAATTTGTATAGAGTTTGAGCATGGAGGTGAGATACCATACTCAAATATTATCTGTCGCAAATTTACTGCCATCATCCATATGCCAATATATTCAACGATTATATATATATATATATATATATATATATATATATATATATATATATATATATATATATATATATATATATACACTATGGCTACATAGTCACTTTAAAGTACATTCTGAAACATTTTGCCGACATTTTACTCCTTTAAACTATCAGACAATGTAGGTACGCACTCCAAACTCCAAGTACATCTGTTAAAAAAATGCCATTACAAATTTTAAATATGTGTATATTTTGTTGTAATTCAATTTTAATTTCTTAAAGAACATTTTAAATGACCGCGAGTGAAGAATCAATTACATTGGTAGACTCATGCTCGTAGGCGTTGATATAACGCTTACTCGTTTGGTGCACTTGTATCTCGTTATCATTTTAGGCTCAACTATACTAGTTACGGATTTGTATAAAATTATATGTAGAGTGCTTAATTATTATGTATTTATATTATAACTAGGCTAAGATGCCGCTATGTTTATATTATGAAAATGATCTAGGGCTTAGTTCCAGCCTCCAGGTTAAGTACGAGAGAGAGAGAGAGAGAGAGAGAGAGAATTCGACATGTCATGTGACACTATCTTGACGGTGTACACTGTTTACAAAAAGTATCCGCATTTAGAATATTGACGTTATCTGTATTAGTTTAAAGTCTATCCATTGTCACCTCATTTAATGAGAAAATGGTGAATCTTTGTCATTCGATTCATTTTGATGTGCTAAATAATATCAGAACAAATGATGGGTTGCAAACAAATGCCAATACATCGATAATCAATAGATAATAATCACAAAATAAACAAACTCGACAACTCAATCGTCTGGTGAGGCTAAATTATGAGAACTACCAATTGATGCATTTTTTTTTCAATTTTCCCGTCACTCAGCATGCAACAATCAAATTCCGTGTTGTTTTTAAAATTTAACTATTCAAATAGGCCCTATACTAACAATAATGTAATTCAATGTTTAACGAAAATGTTTCGAACGAAGATGAAATTCTATTGTGAAAAAATAAGTATCCCTGTTCCTATCTTCAAATAACACGCACTTGAAGTGGAAAATTTTGCAACATGTATTCAAAATAGCTACTCATTATTTCTCCAGAGTGCTATAACTAGAGCAAAAAAATAAGTGTCTTTGATGCAATTATACCATTCAAGAATATAATTGTTCAATAAAGTTAACTTCAATTTCCCCATGTATACTTATTTTTCAAAATTGATTATTGTATTTGTAACTTTGTTTTTGTTGAATGCCATGAAACCAGTGGATCATAACCAGGGACAACGTAACTGTACTTTCAATTGCATACATTTTATATCTTTTATAGACATAATTATTATTTCCGATACTGATATGGTGTTGTGGTTGCTCAACAATAACTAAATGAGGGAGGAGGGCTATTTACCCGTTGTGTTTTTCTGTCGGTGTCATTGTCATATATATACCCTGATAATCACGGTTGCGTATATATATACTATTAGATGAGATTAAGTTCGTCCATCGAAGTGAAACGAAGTGAGAAGACCGTAATTCTAGTCTGGGTCACCGTCTCCGATGTTGTCTTCGACGATGACGGGGTAGAAATAAGTTTTTGTTCGCGGGTTGTGCGATCGTCGACTGGGTGCGGGCTCACAGGCATGTCATGACTAATTGATGCCATCTTCTCGTGTATAGATAGATATACTTACAATCATGCGATCACCATCGGAGCGAAAACACCTGACTGACAATTGATAGCCTCATATCGAGCCGTCTTCCGTGACGGTGACTGTGACTTTTGACGAGGGCATATTTAATTACTTAATGTACCTGTTATTAGAGTTGAGAAATCCTTGTTATATGCAGGTGTAGGCGTTCGATAGAGTAAATCACTTGTATAATGATGATATTGATGCATGCGGTTAGAGAGATCAGTTGCTGGTGAGGAAAACCGTAATTCAGGAGAGTTTTTTTCATGGTTTCCGTTATTTTATAAGTAAAGTGTATACTTGGACGGTTCCGTGCACAATAGCAGGTCCCCCTGTTTCCCTCCCACTGTCCAAAACACTGAATAAAATTATATTTCATCCCGTCTTCCTATATATATATATATATATATATATATATATGATGATATATGATATATATATATATATATATATATATATATATATATATATATATATATATATATATATATATATATATATAGATAGATATATAGATATAGATAGATATATAGATATAGATATATATATATATATATATATATATATCATCTCATTCTTCATTCACCGACGCGTTTCTGATGTCATGCAAGATATGTATGTCTTCCCACCTGATTAGATAAACGCCTTGTTTGAGGTCTTTCATCACTTCGTCGTTAGTTTCATGTGAATTTGTTTCCGTTTTTTTTTACTGTTCTCTATTGTTTTACGACAGTTAATGGTGAGTTTCAGTCAATGCTCAAGGATAAAATATGATTTGTATATTTTTCGAATGTGTTTATAGTCTTCTATGGGCGATGAATGAATTGAGAAATAATGTAAAGGCAATATAATTCAATTCAATTTTACCGTACTTGAAAAAAAATGTGTACGCTCATCCACAGGTCAAACGAAAGTATTTCGATGAAACTTGGCATACACGTATGTCGTCATTTGACTCGATACTGTACCTATATAGTTTTGAGGCACATTTTGTAAAACATTATTAGAGAAAAATAATTTCAAAGGCTTAGAAAACCCCCATAAGAATAACCCCGAGGGGGAAATATGAAAATAATATGTACTCCGAATAAATTCGAATTTCTACGATATTTAAGCAATTTTCCAAGCATTTTCCAAGGTTTTACATGAATCGGATGAGCCGTTTTGAAGGTGAAAATTAATATAGGCCCTATGTATTCTTTTTTTTAAATTGAACGCCTGATTCCAGGACGCCTTGTCAATCAAACTTATCAATCGGTGAGATTAGTGATCGAGTGGCTAGCACACTGAACTGTCTTCCAGGAGACCGGGGTTCGATTCCCACCATGATCGACCATCCTGACAGGGTTTTTCGTGGTTTCCCTCTGTCGTTCAGGTCAATACTGGGATGGTTTAACAACAGGCACGACCCATAAAAAAACACCTAATAAAATAACCTTTCATCTCATCTCATACATCATTCACCGACGCCAATATTTATCAGTACAGCGCGTCGTTAAACCCAATATAAATAAATAACATTCAGCAATCAGTCGGTAAACATATACATATTCATTTCAAATGCTTGGTAAATGATCTATTATTGCCAAAAAGCAGTCGATCACGTGGTCAATACTTGCGAAGAGAGACTTCATGTTCATGTACACCTGTAGTTATGCAGCCAAACTCCGTCGCGTCATAGCTGCGGTGGTTCATCCCACAACAGATAGAATATTCTCCTTCCTGGTTATGGCTGAGGTCGCAGCCTCCGTCTCTCTGATCACCTTGCATCATCTTCACATTTCACTGTGATAGAGAGAGATAGGAATAGACTTGTTGGGCGGCGCCTCTCGCTACACTTCGTTAGTAGGCGCCTATAGCTCACTGGTTGCCAAATTAAATTCTACTGGAATCGCTATAAGATCGTCTAGTGATAATAGTTCTGTGATCGAACTAGCGTATCTCTACGGACCCGATTATGTAAATGGGAGGAGGGTTCACATAGTTTATATGCCGTTGTGTAGATACGATTTTTAATTCATTGCGTACACGAAATGAATACTGATTTTACTATTTGAGGTTACTGAACAGGTGAACACGTGATAGTATGTCGGTTTTTATTAATTTACTATTAATCTCCCAATAATATGACACTCCATTCATATGTTTATCAAGGTTGAATGTCACATGAAAACGTTGTAGTTTTCAATCCCGTTAATAGTGGAGGCGCTAGTAGGAAAAAGTAATGTAGTTTTAAGCTCATGATCATAAAATGACGATCATATTGTGTAAACAAACAACTTGAAAATGTCCTCACATATTCTGATGGATTAAACGATAACATATATTGTTGATACATAATATACCTATATATTATAACATTTCAGAATTTAGGACAACGGCGTTACTTTTATCATCGACGAAAGATACACAACCAAGACAATGCTGAAATAACTCTGACCCTCATTTTTACCCCAATTACTTTGTCACCACTTTCCGCTAACCCCCTCACCTGTAACACCTGTAGTACCAGTGCAGTTTGCTAGAGAGCCGTACAAGGCGTGATGAATTTTCCTGCTATACCGCGAAGTCATCAGGTACATTTTGTCAGTGGCGAGCATAGGTACTAACTGCAGACATGGGCGAGGGGAATGGAGGTGTGCATAGAAATGTATTCTTGTTTAGCTATGAGAATGATCTGTCTTAGTGTTATATCTTTCGTTTATATGCTTGTGTATCAGATTAGACAACAAAACTGTTGACAACTTGATAGATTAGTTAAAATCGGTAATGTGGTGTGCTGGCTATTTGGAGGATGTAATATTTTAAGACGAGAAACCGATTTACTTCAGGTAACTACACCCCTTGACATATACGTCAATAATGCACCGTGACTTATTTATACGGTATTATGATTGTAGTGATGATCAATTGCACGTTTTCCGCGATCGATCTCCATAATGCTGGAATAGATTCGACAAAACGTTATTATATAACAGACGAGCATCTTATTTTAAATTTCGTAGGTATGATATAACGACTCGCACATAATAGCTTTCATAGTCTCACCAATCACTATTCAACAACTTGCACAATAACGAAATAATGTGTGGTAATAATTTTGTATTGTTCTGATGTTATAACGATATGATTCGAATATGTATTATTGTACTCTGTACACACATATACATATTACCGTGGGTACTTAATACACAGAAATACATATGCACACACATATATATATATATATATATATATATTCATATATTTATATCTTTTTATATGTACTTATATTTAATAGTTATATTATAGTTATTAATGATATAACATAGTTTCATATGTGCATACAATTGAACTATTCTGTCTTCGTCACTCGGTATCATTTTCTTGATTATTATCGTGACAGTTTGACAGAAAGGAACAATCAGGCCACCAATCTAGTCGTTCGTTATAGTATTTCTACGTCATCTAGATACTAGAAAACTGAACGTCACAGGAAATACAAGACAAGTCGAGACTTTGATAACTATAAATGAAACCGTTCTGAGAAGTCTTCTTGTTCTTAGTGAAGTACTAGTGTCTATTTCGGTGCACCCTCGCGGCGTCGACGTCGATATCGCATTACGGAGAGGAAACGTGCACGTGCGTTTTATTATTGTTACCGTCGCAGTGGTCTCTTTCTATATGCACCGCAGCGTCGCGACGTCGCATTCCAGATCTAAAACAGTATGTCCGGGTGTGTACTGTGTAGCACTTCTCGGTATGACTGAAAAGAACATTATGACTGTTCGTAGAAGAAACATTAGCATAGATGAAATATATACGATTAAGATAATGTACACTTATGGCTGAATGAAAATAAATGGGAACGTTGATGAGCGTATACAGGACTAAAGTCGATTCAGTCGATACATAGGCTTCGGAGTACTTACTTCTCAATGGATGCTTGTGAATGTGGTTAGGGTTCAGGTAAAAGGTTTGTGATGACCCCAAATCCATCCTCGACCACCCTAGCATGCCGTCTGGTCTTTCTATTCATTATTATATTGCCTTTTTGTATTCTTTGTAAACCTTTCGTTTCAATGCCGACAAAATATGAATAGCATCTTTTAGTTTTATTGAGGATGCATTATTATAGTTATTTCATATTACTTGTCATTTTTAGTGTCGAACATTGTATGTCTAAATTTAATTGACAGCTAGGTTCGTCCATCTCAGCTTAGCTTCTCTCAGAAATGTCTTTGTCGGTAGGCTGGGAAAGATTTTGCCATGATGTTGCGTGAGGGAGGGGCATCTCAATGAGGTCAAGCTCAGCAACCAATTATTGTACAGCATTTTGTAAACAATCAATAAGGTGAAGTCTCTTGATAATATTTTCGAAAACGTAGCACCAAAATTATAAAAATAAAGACAAGTTATCTACGGATCTTCGTCGGGTCACCATCTAAGGATGCTCTGCCCATACCATACAGTGTAATTTTGTATTCTGAAATAAATAGTTTTCATTATTAACAAGTGTCTGTGTTTTATGTTCAATCCTTGAATATTTAGCCGGGATATTTAGAGATTGTTACATTGGCGCCCAACCCAAACCAACCCAACATTAAAGTGATTACTTAATCAATCAATTCGTGACTTTATCTAATTTCGTGTATTTATTCGTGTATTTTCTCGCCTATACCATTAACAATCGATGCACGTGACGTGTGCTATATTTATATTCAACTTTGTGTTGTATTTTATTCTTTGAACAATTTTCTTGAACTATTTTCACGTGTTTTATTGGTAGGCATATATATTCATGATGCCTTTCACACGTGCGCAATCATCTAATGATGATGGTTCCCTTGTCGGGGACCATGAAGACCGTGGATTGGAAAATATCCATCTCGATAGGACGCCGCCCCCGACGCTGCCACCTCCGCCTCCAGTAATGGAGTCCATTCTGGCCCGATTAGAGACCATCGTCGGGTCTCTACATGTTCGGCTTGCTGCGGTGGAGTCTGAACATATTGCACTCCGATCGCCTATTTCCCTACCTCCGTCACCTCTGGTCAATTCATCGTTACCGTGTTTTCGGGATGATGGAAGCTTGCATCCAGTGGACTTCCTCGATGCAATGGAGCGCCATTTGAGTTATAACCGTGTTCCTGCCAATGATTGGGTGCGTGCTGCAATTGACAATATGGGAGGTATGCCGAAAGATTGGGGTTACGCCTTCCTATCATCGTGGGCAACCTGGTTCGATTTCAAAACGTCTTTCATACATATGTTTTGGTCCGAGGATCGACAGGAGCGTCTAACTCAAGAAATGCAGCGCTCCTATTATTCGAAAGCACAGCATTCGTCCATGACAAACTATTTCGTCTCATGGATGAACAAAACTAAACACTTATCACCTCCGATGAGTCAGAGGACTTTTGTGCGTCGAATGAGGCAACTTTTCCCATCGAATGTGGAGAATGTTCTACTTAGCGCCAAAGTAGAAACAGAATCAGAGATGCTGGCATTGCTGAGAGACTTGGACGACGCCAATGAGAGACGTAACGAGCGCAACACAGCGTCATCGTCGTCAGCGTCGTCGTCGTCGTCAGCGTCAGCGTCGTCAGCGTCGTCGGGGCCTTGGCAGGCACGAGGACAAAATCAACAGCCTTCTTCAACCAATAATAACTCACGCAACACCCAAGGACGAGATAGTGATAAAACCAGTGGTAACCAGTGGCGTGATCGCCGTGACGCGCGTCCACGGGTAACTCAGTTGGTGACAACGGGGAACGAGCGAAGAACGGGCGACGCGAGCGTCGAGACGTCTCAGCCGCCAGCTTTACCGAACATCGGCGAGGACGACACACCAACGACGCATCAGGGAAACGAACAATAGCTGCGCATACGCCTTCAATGCCGGCAGCTATTCAGAACACTCAGAGGGCGAAAGTGGATAATCATGTGGGAATTAATTCACTCGGGGTAGTTGAAATGTGTTCCGAGGTCGAACTAATGAGTGAGGATGAGGTTATCACAGAAGTGGTACCAACACTTACACCTAAAACACCATACGTCAATGCTGTGATCGGATCTCGTGCTGTAAGCGTGCTGCTTGACACAGTTGGTGCCATCACGTGTAATGCGGATATTGTAGTGACAAATGAAAATGTGCCTGAAAATGTTGGTGTAGACGCTTTGTCTAGCCATGAGTCTATAAACAATGCTGAGACGATGATACAGGTAGACAACAGTCACACGTTCGTCGAAGCCCCTCACTTGGCTAATCGTAAATTAGTGACAAACTTGCACAATTCTCAAAAAGCAGAGGTAGTTATGAGTGACGGGTCACAACAGTTAAAGAATGTGGAAGTGAAGCCGGAGGTAGACGAAAGGAAAACGAAAGTGATTGACAGGTATATCGTCTATGATCCAGGTATTGCGAATACTGACAATTCCTGGAAAGCGTGCGTGTGTACAGGAAACCTACGTTACTGACCAAGTAACCCAATGCCACATGGCTTACGAACATTTAGAAGTATAAAAACTTTCGTGCTCATCATTATTATATTATTTTATTATTGGAATGGAATGCGTCGCAACATTATACAGATAATGTAGTCTTTATGAGGTTTTGATTAATATAATACCATCATTATTTGTTCCATGTGTTTGATAATTATTATAGTATTTCGTGACATGTGAATGCCAATTTTTGAATTAATTATTATTGACCTTTTATTTGCATTGTGTTACATTAATCGTTGTTTGGGCTCAATTCTCGTTTATTTTGTAACTTCACTTTGTCGATATCAGTGTCAAGCAGTTTTACAAATATCTGGGGGTGTAACCTAGCACTGATGTGAACTAAATGTGGTTTTAGTGTTTTTCACTCTCACGGGCACTAATTGTTTTAAGGTCTAGCTATACGGTAATGTAATTTGTCTGATCAACTTATTTGTTATTTTCTCTGTTTGTTTTATAATATGTTTGTACGGCATCATAGTAGTTCTTGAAACTGAATTTTTCCTTCTTATGATTGTCATTTTTCGTAATTTTATTAGTTTGTTTTGTCATCAGTTGTCGATTTAAGTGAAATGTTTCCCACTTAATTCTGGGGGTGTGATGTGATGACCCCAAATCCATCCTCGACCACCCTAGCATGCCGTCTGGTCTTTCTATTCATTATTATATTGCCTTTTTGTATTCTTTGTAAACCTTTCGTTTCAATGCCGACAAAATATGAATAGCATCTTTTAGTTTTATTGAGGATGCATTATTATAGTTATTTCATATTACTTGTCATTTTTAGTGTCGAACATTGTATGTCTAAATTTAATTGACAGCTAGGTTCGTCCATCTCAGCTTAGCTTCTCTCAGAAATGTCTTTGTCGGTAGGCTGGGAAAGATTTTGCCATGATGTTGCGTGAGGGAGGGGCATCTCAATGAGGTCAAGCTCAGCAACCAATTATTGTACAGCATTTTGTAAACAATCAATAAGGTGAAGTCTCTTGATAATATTTTCGAAAACGTAGCACCAAAATTATAAAAATAAAGACAAGTTATCTACGGATCTTCGTCGGGTCACCATCTAAGGATGCTCTGCCCATACCATACAGTGTAATTTTGTATTCTGAAATAAATAGTTTTCATTATTAACAAGTGTCTGTGTTTTATGTTCAATCCTTGAATATTTAGCCGGGATATTTAGAGATTGTTACAGGTTGGACACCCAAACCCATGTCACACAACCGAGTCGACTTTATTCCTGTATATGCTTTTCCAAAATAAATTTCCCGTGTTGGCAAACAGGTGGGGGCTACGGTCTGACCGATAGCCAATCCTTATCGACCTGCTCAGGTCGATATTTATTGAATATCTCAACCTTGTAAATGTTAGGATGATATTCCTACTGTTGATTCGTATATGTTATGTTTGTATAGACGACTTTCTTTTTGCACACACGATTTAAATAATTAAGTGTTGTTAACCCAAACTTTTTTCCATATTATTGTTTCGAAAGGTTGGAATAGCTTCATTTACCGTAGATGTATTTACAACAAATTTTAATGATATTTCGATAGTGATCATGCTTGGATAGCATTACTACTTATACCGGTAGTGACGTAAATGATACTAAATATATACTTTCGCAAATTAACGAAGAAAACATACTTCTTCCAATAAGTATTATTACATTGTTGTGGTTATATCGCTTCGGATCAAGTAGTTCGTTTGTTACATCATTTTAGGCTATAATTTCAATACAAATCCCAGGTGGTGGGATCCAGCTTGGATTATAGCTATGGATACGCAACTCTTGCTTATTCTTAACGTATAGCGTATATACTCTCTCCAGAGCTAAGAAACATTGATGACGGTGAACTGCCGGATTTTTCATTTGTGCACGGTGAATAAAGTTCGAATTATTCAATGAATCGGATTATTATAATCCTCAACTTTTACTTGATCGAGAAATGTGATATTTTTTAAAATTTGTGCGAGAGATATGTTCTACAAAGAAGACTTCAGCGTGTAGATAGTAAATTACTTGAAAAAAAAATGAAAACGTATATTTGACTTTCTGTATTTATGCACGAAATGGTTATAAAGTATATATTTTCAACTATACTTTGAGTGCGTAGTTCAATTTATAAGTAAGTAATGTAATTTGTACCTCGGTAAGAGGACATTTTTGGTCTTTAATATGATTAGATGAATTGCAGTGCTGTTACCTATCCATCGATAGTAGGTCTATAGCTACAATCCAAGGATCTATATAGGCTGGTTAATTCACGGCATATAGACTCTCTTTAGTCAATGTTAACAGAGTAGGCCTACTGACGCTATGTTATTGATAGAATATTTATAATGATCGTTCACCATTAATAAAAGAGATTTTAATTTCAAGTAAAAAGTGTCATTTTATCCCTATAAGGTCACGAATAGATAAATTCATAACACTTTCATCAACGTTTTAGGTATAACAGATTTTCCGTATACTAAATTAGTATGTTTTCTATTCGATTACAACATTCCTATAAGCTATTCTGTATTGAAATGAAAGGTAAAAGTTTTGTGTGATTGTCGGCGACGGATCCGAAACATTGGTATCGAGCCGCGGCATTTCACCAAGAAAACTTTCTTCATATCAAACTGGACTGGTTAATTCATAATTAACTTCTCTAGTCCTGCTGCAGAAAGTATGTAGCCTATTAAACTGCATTTATATATCCATTCATCGCGTAGAATGGTATGTGTTTTTTTTATATATAAATGTTGGCATTTACACGCGTCGTATACATTAGATAGACGCATCGTTGTTTTCGATTTCTGGTGAAATAGCGACTGCTTTATCGATGCCTTTACTGAAAAAGAAACTTTAGTATTTTTACAATATTTTCTATACTTTATACATACTTTTTCGTATTTTCCTAGATATGAACTGATCTAAATAAAAAATAATGTATTTTGGGATACCTCGGACACAACAATTATAAGAGTTATTAATTAAAATAATTGGAAACAAGATTAACAAACATCAAATGTAACAGATGGTAATCAGTAAGTCGACAAAATAGCAGATGAGAGCAGATGAGAATCGATTTAGCGAAATATTAGTTTTTGGTGATCACTTTGGAACAGTATAAGCTATCAAAATTCTTATACGCAAGAAACACAGATATTTGTAATACCTTCAAGATGGTAAAAGTGAAATATATGTAATTTATATATCGTATAATTTTCACAATAGTATGCTGTTGGAAAAACACAATTTTTAACTTACCTACCTGCGAAAATGTGAGAATCCAGGTTAATAATTTTATTTCTCACCTTATACATAATTTAAATGAGGATTTAATATATACACGAAATCCTCTAGGAGCTATAGCGTAGGCCTATACTGAGCCGACATGCAGGATATTGGGGTTCGTTTCCTGCCAAATCCATTCTGACAGATCTATTTCGTGGCATTCCTCAATCGCTGGATTCATATATTGGATTCGACTATTATCTTCTCACTGAACTAAACACCTTTCATCTAGTCTTGATCATATTTGTGTACACGATAAATGAAAGCGCGAACCACCCGTGCGCCAGTATTGTGAAATAGGGAAGCCTGTCGGTCGGAACCGTCCTCTTTCATGGACAAATACGTACTTATCATAAGAGTGCGACATTGAATCCAATATGAATCAATACATTTATTTTTTCCAAGAGAATGTGTTCAGCGGTTTGCCAATCATTGGAAAAAGTACAATAAATTGCTTCGCAAAAGTACCGGTAAGTGAATAATATGTAATCATTTCTGCGAAGAGTGATACACGGCGATAAGTATAATATCTACTTGGTGATTAACTTGGCGCTTAATTTCATAATGTGGGGAAATATTCCGAGTGGTGTCGAATGAGGTTGGATGCTGAAGGTCAATGAATGAAAACTTTTGATGACTATACTTTTTAAAAATTTAAATTCAGTATAGAGTAGGCCTAATAGTGTTTTTTTGTAGTGATATGAAACCGAAATTATCTGCGAAGCGAAATGTATTCATGTATCAAAAAACTGAGACGAGTGATCGAGTATAGCTATAGCACACGGGCCGTCATTCGATTCCCGCCATGGTCGACCATCCTGACATGGGTTTTTCGTGATTTCCCTCTGTCGTTCAGGTCAATACTGAGGCGGAATCCTTCACACTATCCAAAAAACACTTAAATGAAATAACCTTTCATCTCATCATTCCGTCATCTCACATATCATTCACGAACGCTAATAGATCGCGAGTCATCAGTGCAGTGCTTCGTTAAATCCCATATAGGATGTAAACCGTAAGACAGAACTTTTGCGTGCAAACGGTATAGAGTAGGCCTATATCGGCGAAATAAGAATTTCAACGATACTTCACTGGCGTACCGATTGACGATTGAGGATTCGGTAACCGTTGGTGTTTTGTTATTCCCGTCTCTCTGGGGCGCCTGAAGAGCGTGTACCGGAATAAAGTCGACTCGATTGTGTGACATCATTTGGTGTGACATGGGTTCGGGTGTCCAACTCACCTGAACCCATAACCACATTTTACAACCATCCATTCGTAAGTACCCCGAAATCCATGCAACCACCGATTCGACTTTACTCCGGTATACGCTCTTCAGCGTCCCCATCTCTCGCTCATCTGGCATCACAGAGTCACACTTGTAAGGCGTTTTCCTGCACATAGCGTTGTGTATGAGTATGACCAGCAGATAATGATTTCGTGTTCATTGCAGCAACGGAACCTGTCGAGTTCGATGTCGTTCGTCGGTAAATAGGGTTAGGTCTTTCTGCACGACTGATTATACCGGAACGTATAGGATACCGTTTCATTCAATTGGTGTACATATATATAGGATAATGTACGCAACGCAAGTCACCCACGGCACCCATCCATATACCATATACCACATCGTGTATATTATACATATTTAGCTACCGTAACAATTTAGAATATTGTACGCTTATAATGTATGTGCTCGGCTAGGTCGTTCGTGTATACATATATAGACTCTGTTCTGCTTCATACCAAATACCGACAAAACAAACAAAGCGCCGTATGTCTGGTTTATACGGTGTGAACACAACATGTACACGAATAATATGACACTTGACTTTTATGCGCTTTTCTCCTCTTCAAGCTTCAATTTATATAAGACAAGTTTGTTGCTTATAAAAAGTACTCCCCCCGCCCCCCATCGCCCACGTCGACATAGTCCAGAAAATCGTAGATTAACTTGGATGATTTATTTGATTACATAGTCACATCATCAAATGTGTGGAATCTTCTGTTATGTAAAGGAAAAATTGGTTGCTGCCCCACTGGCTCAGTCAACTAGGGCACTGTTTTAGAAACTCAAGTCGAGTCGTGCGTGGGTTCGATTTCCGCATAACGCGTAGAGTTTTTCATGAATGCCATTTATCTGTCGTTCGCTCATTCGTACTAACCAAATAACTTAGCTGTTGGTGGCAAACATTAATCATCAAAAATTGGCTGAAAAACAAGTCCCGAGTCAGTGGATTGTCTAGTTACTGTATAGTGAGTAATGAACGGTAGCTTAGTTGGGAGAGCACCCACGGAAGGTCCTGGGTTCGAGTCCCGGTTGAGGCGTATCTTTTGTGGCATAGCTATAATATCTGACATAGCTATAACATATATGTGTAGTTTTTGTAGTATAAAATAAAGGTTATCGAATTCGATATGTGAATTCACACGTCACACATAAACACATAACACACATAAAGTTCAACTTGGATTGTAAAATTGCGTTCCATATTCATTCTGTAGGCCTATATATTAATAAGTGCACGTACCCGCACAACAATGCCGTGCGAGTTGACTTCCTATTGTGTGTCTCGACTGTTGACAGTGACACATGCGAGCTACGGGCAGGTATGAGAGGTGACAAGTGCCAAACATTGGTGGAGCCGTTAGAGAGAAACGCGCGGGCCTGTGGCTAGAAGGCAATGGCATCCACTTTCGTCGCCGTGTAGATACATCAGTTGGCATGTGCTAGCTATAGTAGTACGAGTGTTTGGTACGTTGTGAAAACAGGAGCGACTGTTGGAGGTTGCCGACCCGCACCTTCGCGCTCTCCACACACATAACAAGTAGTCAAATATAATGTAGACATATTTAAGTCACGAAGGATCTATTTCATTGATTATTGTTTGCTGGACGACGCCACCAACAGCTAGGTTATACGGGGTACGAATGAGCAGGTGAAGGAGGAAAATATGAAGTGATGATATGCCTTATGTCCCATGCCTTATGCGGGTCTCGAACCCACGCTCAATCATAGATAATCTAGGCCCAACGGTGACTTCGGTTTCTGAAGCGGTGCTTCAGCTGACTGGGCTACCGAGCGCGGCTAGGATCCATAGGGTGTTGAACAAGGCCCCACTATTCTATAAGAGGATAATAATTCTTAATTGAAGGCTGCCATTTTGGTGGCCACTGTAGCTCAAATACGCAATTATTTTGTCCAAGAACTGGAATTACCAACATGGAAAATAGCTGTTTTCACTCGGTTACCATGGTTACCCATGCAATTTGTTTTCACTAACCACCAGATTAAGGTTAACTGGACTTTGTTATACCGAGCTCAAGATCTAAATATTGATTAGGAATTATTATAGAAATTGAAATAATTTATTATGTTGGATTTCTATAGGTTTTACTTTCAATTAATAAAGTGTTCACATCAGATCCTTATCAAATCTCTTCGTTAAATCATACACTCCTTCGATCTCTCCAATGCATGGACTAGCCTCTTCGAAGCACTGCATAATAATATTTTAAAAAAAATGAATCAATCGTGATATATACGTCTGTATAATAAAGAGGGCACTCGAGGTGTACGCTGTCGGTATGTAAGTGCTACTGAAAGTGTATATGAACACTATTCTCAACGATAATTCATCTGTAATTAATTTGATTACAGTTGCCACTTGGTATATAAGTTACTCATTTCAATAGCAGGTGGGACCTGTCATGCGGTAATTAAGAATGATGTATCAATTAGCAATAGCACACACTTTTAATCGGAGCAGTGAGGCATGTACTTGTGTTCACGAAAAGAAGGTCGTCTACCAACTGTTTAATTGTAAAATCTTCGATAGACCTATTTACATGATCTCGCTGCAACATCAAGGGTCTAACACTTCTGAAAGATGTAGATGCGTTTGTCAATGTAAACCTTACCCTGATAAATGATATAATAAAATCCACCGTAATACCAATATATCGGAATGAGACGTGTAGTCGAGTGGCTATAGCACACAGAACCGTCATTCAGGGGACCGGAATTCTATTCCCGCCATAGTTGACCATCCTAACAGAGGTTTTTCGTGGATTTTCTCTGTCGTTCAGGTTGATATTGGGATAGTTCCTTAACCATAGGCCACGACCGACTCTTTCCTCTAAACTATCAAAAAAAAACAATGAAATAATCTTTCATCATCTCATTCATCTTTCACCGATACAATCAATCCAACTATTCAGTACAATGCGTCGTTAAAAACCCAGTTCAAATAAATAAACCAATATAACGGTTATGTTTGTTTTTGTTTTGTTCGTAAATGACCTTCCGTTTCTCGTTGGTACAAGTACAACAAATTAAAAGCACCCTCAGCTACCCTCATTTAAATCGAAGACAGTGAATCATGCTGGTATTGTTGATGAAAATACTAGCGGTCAACGACTCCATTGCCAATGTTTACATATCGAGTGTCATGCGATACGGCCGCTTGTGCTATTTGCTAATGGGCAGGAGACACTGTCAGCTGCTTGTAGAAAGTGCTTTGGGGGAGGGGTGGGCGTATCGGTTAATCTGATTACCCTGAAGATAATATATAAGCTGGAACTAATTAAGTGATAACAAGAAAATGGGTGTAGATATATACTTTCACGGTGACTTTAGTGACTTGGACTTCTGAATGAGAACAGAAAATTAATATTTCGATTATTTATTATAAATATAATTCGTCGAAATTTAGAAGAAAATAATTTTTGTTCGGTATTGGTGGTCGAATGACCGGCAGGTAATATTACGTGTAAAACAGGAATTTAGTATCACAAGAGTAGAAGGTTCCGATTGACCATCTCCCTTATCTTATACCACTGGCGAACGGGTGGTTCTCACCTTCTTCTCTCCTGAATAGATTCTCGGGATGAGATTATAGTCACCAGTTGATTCGGTTTTCAACTGTTTTTGTCCATTTTAATTCATACGTATCATCATACTTGATGCTACGCAACATCATTCGTACTAGGCCCAAGTCATTAAAGGGCATCACAACCCTGAAACTAGATTCAAATCAACAATGACGATATTTACTATAATAATTTTAGTTGAAGCTAGAAATTATCGTCTGAATTTCAGAAAATATAATCGATTTTATGTTCTCCCGATACCATGAATCATGACGTAGGCATTACTGATTCTGTATAGAAACATTTACAGAATCGAGTAGAGTCTACGTCACGACTCGGAACAAGGGCTGGGTCGTGGATAAAGAACAAACGGATTAATTATAATTTTTAAAATTGAGATGATGATTTTTTTTCATTTTTTTTTTTAGTTTTTTTTTTTAGATTTTAGAGAAATAAATATCGTCATTATTCGTTGAAATCTACTTCCACGATTGTGATGCCCTTTAACTGATAGTTCATGTTATCGTCTTCTATTCGTTATGCGTATTCTGTCACATCAAAAGATTGGACTAGGTCGCTGGATTATTCATACAGTTCGCAGCGTAATCATATGCGTAATCTGTATGATATGTATTATGTTTATTTATATTATTATTACACAAAACAATGAGCTGTAATGACGTGCCATTGTTTAAGAACAAGATGATCATCAAAAGAGGTGCGGTTGTGAATTGTGTGAATAGTTGACTTCCTCTTCCCATCCATACATAATTTGACCCGCGTCTTTATTGCCACACAAGGCAGTGTGCTCGTTGTTTTTGGTTACTGTTTTTGTATTTTTATGAACATTTTAATCCCGTAATAATCTCAGACATGTTTTTGCCAGTTGATTTTGAAATGTGTTGAAATTATTTATATTGATGTTGAGTAATTTTCGATATTACCTATAGGATCGACGGAAAAGCTGAGCAAGAAATGAATAATAAATATTATACATTTTTATAATCATCATTAGAAGAAATGGATAATAATTAGATAATTATCGTTCAATGGCTTCTATACGTCATATTATGCGACATTTCGTTTTTGTATACATTTTCACTACAGACATATGCTACAAGAACATTGTGGAATGTCTGTAGACTTATATTTGTACACAGTGAAAATTAGTGAAACTAATTCCACTAGCACGCCCCTATACAAAAAATAGTAGACAATGAGGGTGGAATTAGTCCAATTTCTGAAAACGATGTTAAAAGAGAGACCTTACAATGTTGATAAGAGAGATAGAGAAACCTTAATTTCGTATGAAGCCATCTATTTATATTCTATGTTATCTAATTCTAATTATTCGCTCAGGCTCACCTATATCTTATAATAGTATACGATTCTCACAGTTGTACACCTATTCTCTGACGTAGCTTGAACTCGTGCAAAGCATGTTGTCTTACCTGCAAACAAGTTGAACAAGTCATAATTGATGTGTTATCGTGTAAGCGCATCTCATCTTTTGCATAAAACATTGAGCTACTTGCTTATCCTAATTACATATTATGATAAGACAGATGAACGTCGTTTCGCCTTTGACTATATCGACTAATGCGTGAATGGTATGTATTGTATTCATTATTTGCAGCTATTCGTAGAAAGGGTGATCAAAGACAAATAAAAGTAATATATAAATATTTACTTGTATCCATGCACCATAGAAGTTTGTCTTTACCATCATCCATCATGATAAACAACCATCATCGTTATATTGGTATAACTGTGGCAATTTGAGAGTATAACGATTTTTCGCGACACATTTTATGATTAAAAACGCACCCACATATTTTTCGAGCGTGAAATCAGTTGCATCGAGATAACGTAATTACCGATCATTTTAAAATTATTTTGTTAAATTTGTATTCACGAATCACCATCTCATATATAATTCGCCGACGTCAATAGATCCTACTCATCAGTACAGTGCGTCGTTAAACCCAGTATAAAATAAATAGACTGTAATGGGACTCGAACCGCGCCCTCTGGTCCAGCCACGAGCGATAGTAATGGGACTAGTAGAAACGACATTCTAATTATTGATGTCACTTTATATAATTGCTTAGCTGGCTTTGCACGAGATATGTTGGCGGCTGATTATTGACGACGTGTGTTTTTAATGTTTTTACAGGCTACCCGGAAAGTGGCGAAATGCGGCTACTTGTTCGTCGCTCCAGGCTGGGACTTCTCGAACCCGCTCAACCGCACTAAGGTGAGAGACTCGAAGAATAAAGGCCCGTTCACGATTAAACTTTGAAATTTACAAATTGTTTATATATTATGGCATTTATCGCGAATGTTCACGATGACATTAAACTTATAGTACTTGGCAGTAGCAGTAACGTAGAAGTAAGGCAAACATCAAACTTAATTTAGGAATCGACCAATCAGCGTTCAGTTTGGCGAAATGTGTCTCGCCTATTGTTTGTTTACAACTAATGATAGCATTGCAAACAATTATTAATGGTACGACATTGTCAAAACTGTAAAAATTGTTTAATTTTTCGTATAATTTATTTTAAACCAGGCACAAGAAATGAAAATCTCTTACTAGACTTTAGGGACATACATTTTGGGTTATAATGTTGCGCTCAAGTTACTGCTGATGCAAAGAGCTATTTGACCTGAGAAGAGTGTCGTGAATGAGGTATAAGGTTAAGTTTAATCGCGAATGGGCCTTAGTATTAATATCTATCAACGTTCTTCTTCTTCGTCTGCTTCTTCTTCTTCTTCTTCTTCTGATGGCCGGGACTAGAGATGACCTTGTTGGTAACCAATACGACTGGTTATACACCTATACCTACCTACACTAGCAAGTTATACGGTACACGCAATATACACACAGTTGATTACGCTAGAATCAAGGCGCTGTTGGATCTATATTTATACAATGTTGCATTGGCGATGTTTCTGTGGATGAGCCACTTATTTATTGCATGTATAAAGTGCAATTACCTTAAAAACTACCCAAGAGATATGCATGTCTTCTCTTTATACTTTTATTCAGCAAAATCGCACGGTATACGAAAGATCTATCTAGTCCATCTCCCTAAAGTAACTTTAGTATATTTTGGTTTTATAGAGAAATAAGATGACTATTTGCTCGCTACTTCGAGTATTACCCATAAAACTTGCATCGGTTCTATTGGAATAATGTTAGTAAATGAAATAGAGTATAGGCTACACAACAGAAGAAATATTTTCTTGAACAAAAAATTCAACAAACTAATAGTCGTTGTATACGCTTATACGCTCTTTGAACGTATTTTATATTAGCTCTATAAATATTCAATTTAATTAATTCAGAGGATATTATAAAATTTAGCGAATCAACTTATCACTTTTGGTTGCGTTTTTGGGACGTTTACGACTTGACGTCTTTTCTTACCTATACTAGTAAATAACCAAACGATACTGCCACCTCGACTGCCACACTCGGTTGCTCGGTCAGCTGAGGCACCATTTCAGAAACTGAAGTCTCGGTTTAGCGTGGGTTCGAGTCCGTAATTAGGCATGGGTTTTTGTAAACGTCCTCTTACTAATTATCACTTTATCTAGTTTCATAATAATAATATCATTTAGTGTCATATTGAATCCGTTTTACATGTGTAGGCTATGGGTGTATAGGCCTACATATGATGTGATTTCTTGAATATATAAAATCACCAGCTTATTCGCACCCCCGTATAACCTAGCTGTTGTGGGGTCGTTAAACAAACAATAATCATCATCATTAATCATCAGTTGGTACAACCGTTTACTTTTAAATGTCAGATTGTTTTGTATTTGAAAAAGCTACGGTATAGCCCATAGTTGTTTTGAAATTAAATTTACTCGGATTTATTCGTGCATGAATCTGTCGATTCAAATCTAATGTTGATCATACGTATACAAAACAAATTGTACACACATTTGTCAATTATGTGTATAGTGTATTTAAAAACTTTACGAAACTAACGGCGTCCAGACGTTTTTTTCCATAAACTAAATAGGCCTATATACAAGTCAAGATGATGGAGTTACCAAATTTTATGTTCATTCATTCATTATTGGTTTCCTCATTTGACCTGTGAAAACAAAAATGGGAAATACCAAAGTTTTTAAAAAAGTAATCAAAATCTTGGCGACATCCTCATCGTTAAAACTTGCAACACACATTTGCATTTCAAAACGTGTGCCTATAAATCTTTCGAAATTAACTTGCCAAGTGTCGTTTGGTTACCTGTTGCTCGTTCGGCTTATGAAGGAAGGAGTGGCTTGAAACCAGTAGTGTCCCAGAGTTGTTTTGATCAGGTGTATATGCTGTGTGTATATAATAACATATAGCGGTTTAATGAAACGCTCGTCTATCCACAATCCGGTATTTTAAAACTCCAGTTGGCCCACTAAACTTCGTCGTCCTCTAGAAGCCTTCGAGTCTTCGACATTTTCCAATCCGTGTAGCCCAGTCTGATGTGCTACGTCAAAATAATCTTTTGTCAATGTACCGTGAATTTATTTTTTTATTACCTGTTCTATAAACTATTATGGAATGCATTTATCGATCAACTTTATTTTCCTGCTGTATGTTTTATTGTTAAAACTACGCTTTCCAATTACATGAATGAACACGGAATCACCATAACAATGCTTTTTTTTACTATTGCATAGAAAACGTGTGCCATTTGTTTGAACTTTTCATGATCTCAACTACTTTAATTGAATTGTTACGTTACCGGAATTACTCTCAGTCCACGAGTACTGTAGAACATAATTAACTCGACTGTGATTTAGTTTCTGAATAGCCGAGCGGAAGTTAATGAATAATTAACCGTTAGGTTTGTCATTGAGGACAATATGTCAAAATATGACAGCAGAAGGTTTTCGGAAATTGTCAGACTTTGCAGATTCTAGTTTGATGGCCGAAGGTCGATCTGTCGGCAACTGTACACAGAGTGTGCATGTATGTGTGAGTGTGTACAAGTCGTAACGAGGTCAGAGAAAGTGGGTACAGCTTGTTGCATCCACCTGCAATAAGATCTGCCGACTGGACTGGTGTCGAGGTACTTATACAGGCCTTGTTGGGGTGACTGACATCAGCAATACACTCAAACAGGTGCCGACCACACAACATAATAGGCAGGCTGTGTCCATCGAGACAATCTTATCTTCAAATGTATGTTATGACATTACAAATGAAGCAATACATTGCGTGTGATTGTAAATGAAGGTAATTAATATTCCCAATAGATTTTGTAATCCCAGTCTGGTGTATGGGGTCGCGATTGTAGTTCGCTTATGTGTACATATGGCGAGTCCCCAATGTGTGCAGTGTGCGTGTGGGATTTAGGTTGATCACTCGAACAGTATTACGGTCAACCCAAAACGAGTCAATACCAAACCGGGCTATCCTTACGGCATATAACGTGTTATTTTTTTTATTTTATAATACCGTAACAGATTGCATCAGAATTACGATATGATGTTTCTATAATGTCTCTCTCTCTCTTCCCTTGACTTGTCGTTGAGTGGGTTTATGTTGGCATCAGGGCGTTTTGCGTTACTATTAAAATGCACTTATCTATAAGGTCTGAGAATAAATAACTTAATAATAACAATTGAATGATGTTGATGTCTAAATATGATAATTAGGAAACAGTGCAATGTTATGATTGATATAAAGAGAGGCTGTGTCGAGGTGTGACTGCATGTGGTGTAGACCTACGCAATAGGTGGACTTTTAAACGTTCAATGTCGCTCGTATACCTGTAACTCTATGATAATATTTTAGTTTATTGTAATTATGTCAATGATTGTAGTAAACGCCCTTTACTATTCATTAAACAAATAAACGAAGGAAATGTTTTGTGCTTGTATATTTAAAGATACTAAAGATAATTTCCCATTGTTGTGTTGCAAGTTTTTACAACCCAGTGTATACCCAGGAAATACAGAACTCGAACACAACATACAAATTCTCACTGTACTGGGAAATTATCGTTTACCATGTGGACGAACCAAGTGCTTCAATTCAACGCCCACAATATTCGAATCTTTTCCATCTTTTAAGAGCTCCGAGTTTTTCAGTTGTGTCTCCGACCATCATAAATATGTTTTCTACATATGGCTTTTTGTAACTTGACCTCTAGATAAGGCAAAAGATAGGTATATTATCAAATTATTAACATCAACAAATTATCAACATCTAATAATATAGTACTTCCAAACTGTGCACAGTTGGAATGTAGGTCAAATGCCTTCGCAACAATCGACAGTCGTTAAATTAATCGTTTGAAAGAAAACAGAGATAATTTAAAATTTTCAAAAATATGTTTGACATATTACAATAACAATTTTGAGGTACACACTCATGATGGTCTTCCCTAGATGTGCAAATTATATGGCACAATGACCAGAGGATTTTTTTTCTCAATAATTCTTGTTTTTATACGGGGGATTCAATTTTTTACTTTCTGATAATCAGTCAATTATCATTAGAAAACTCGAATAAAAGTTAATTAAGAATTAATAAAAGTCCATTAAAAATAGTTTCAAGTTGGGCTAGCTCAAGCCGGTTTCTCTTTGCAAAGCAATACAAAAAGAACGAATAAATACATTTTCAGTACGCGAGTAAATCATTACTGCGGTCATTCTCAGGACAAACAGATTTTATTTCCAAATTTCCATTACTTCGTTATTTTTTTTCATCAATCTCCCCTTCCCTCCTCCCTCCCTCATCAACAATAGAATCCCTATCCTTCACGATTCATGTTTTTTTTACTTGATTTGTCACATAATACCTTGAAATGGGTCACGGAAGAGTGGTCAAATCTTGAGTCTCATCATCTCACGTTCTCAACAGCTGTTACACCTAACATTATCTAGCTTACTTGTCTGATATTGTGATACAGTATTAATGAAGACAATACCACTATCGTATTGCTGCCGATAGTCATTGATACCTCAGATAAAAAAACATCCAAATATCCCTATCAAAATATATAAGATTACAAAGACTCACCAAGATGACATTTCATGGTTAGAGATCAAGACAAGAAACTAATTAATAATCTCTCGTGGATTTAACCCACAAAATATTCTACAATGGGATTAAAAACGACGTCAATCATCTTGACTAAGTAATAGAACTGGAAAAACGTGACGCTGTCTTATTGACTGATGACTATGACGTAATCTGAATATGTTAATTAATAAGTGAACGATAATTAGTGAGTCTCGTTTTGGAAGTAGACCCATATGTGGTAATATACTTTTTTTAAATTCTTGTTCATATTTTCAAAGTAATTGCATGATCATGATGTATTTACCCCGAAGTGTCGTGGTTCCACCGTTTATTGATTCTAAGATTTTTCTGGAAAACAGATGGACATGTATAAACCTATAGTAATTGATTCAACTGTCTAGATAATCTAACGATATACCTAGTGTGTTTTTCCAACAAATGAAGCGAGGTGGCAACTTTGAATTTTGATGGTTCGAAAGTTTTCATCTCATTGGAGTAGATTGGGAGAAAGAACTCTCAAAAGAAGTATCGATATGTTGAACTCTTCAAAATCACAGATCAAGTGATGCTACGCAAAGGCTTGTTAGCGAATTTATTCATCTGTCAGTTCAGTTTGATCTAAACGTCAACTATTTTCTCATTTTCCTTTTTCAACACTTGAGGCTATAATATTCACTTATAGTAGTGAAAAATAAGTGATGATGATACATTTTTCCCCAGAGTTTGCATAAATTTCACAGATAGTAAACATTATACAGACGTCGCTAACATACATTTTTGCTTCAAAATTACAAGGAACATTATATTTTTATTATTATTATTATTATTATTCGCTGATAATGGACATTCATACATCTTCATGAACAATATATATATATATATATATATATATATATATATATATATATATATATATATATATATATATATATATATATATATATATATATATATATATATATATATATATATATATATATATATATATATAATAAATCACAGCAAATAATATAAAAAATCACAGCAAATAAAGATTCAATTCCTGATTGTTCTTTTTAGATATCAGAATTCTTTGGAATTATGTCGATTTCCAACTAATAATAGTGTGCTTGTCTTTATTCAGATCTGAATCAAGTCTTACTATATAAAACTCCCTCAGCTAATGTTGTCCCAATACATTATCCTGAATAATCCAATAAAATATGTGAATCTTCTTTCAATATCTCTGTGTCTTTAGCATATATGTTTTCAGTTGCATTAATAGAACAATGTATATACCTCGCTGTGGATGGTAGTTTACAAAACACCATAGGCTATAATTAAATGTTTTTTGTTGTTGTTTTTTCAGAGATGGCAAAGGCGATGGTTCGTTCTGTATGACGATGGGGAACTCAGCTATTCCGTGGACGAACACGTAAGATTGCTTCTCATCTACTACATATTTAAGTGACGAGATAATATACCATCATAGAAACTAGACAAACCGCAATCCAAACTATGTGAATGTGAATATATATATATATATATATATATATATATATATATATATATATATATATATATATATATATATATATATATATATATATATATATATATATATATATATAATATAAGATAGGGCCTACTGATGGATAATTCTAGTTGTATTGATGAAGAAACATTCAATACAATATATATATATATATATATATATATATATATATATATATATATATATATATATGCATATTTTTATATTATATTGAGTTATGTTTACATTTAATTATATATCAATTATATTATATTTTTAAATTTAACCATGAGTCGTTCAAGTCTGCAATGTAATATACACATATATATATATAGCCCTATATGTATATATATATATGCAAATATGTGATGTATATATGATTTCTATAATGTCCTCGGTTTTTTGTTACGTATTTACAAATAGCGATGACAGGATGTGGACAGCGGATCCGTCGTTTATCGTGGATGCACATTATTTTAATAGGTCGCAGCTTGGTGGAACTAAATATATCTTGCTTGTTAAATCAGAATTGACGTGTATTCAGGAAACAATGTAAACAAACTGATTAGATTCACCTGTGCGGAGAATAATCTCATGTCCAGATAAAAAAAAAATCGCTTTTCGCATGAGTGGTGTGAATCATTAGGAGTGAAGAGCCTTGATATAATATGGATTAAATTGTAGAGCGGACAGGAATTGGAATAGATTTTGTGTGGGGTAGTACTGAAAAACGTTTTGGAAAATTAGAATTTGAAATTTTTACTCAAGTGACGTATGGTATATTTGTTTACATTCGGTTTAACGACGCACTGTAAAGTGATCAACTGAGATCCATCTGTTTTATCAGATATATTAGATGTCTTGGATCTATTAGTATTTGCGTCGGATGAACAATTAATTTACTTGATATTTTTATTGGGTTTAACGACGCACTGTAATGATAACTAAGATATATTGGCGTCGGATGAATGATTAATGAGATGATGAGATGAAGTTTTCGTAGGTAATGGGGAGCTTATATTGCTTATAAGCGATGGAAAGCGAAATATTCGTGGCTTAGGCCTATATTGTGGGAACCATCCCAGCACTAGCCTAGACTATAGAGAGTGAAAATCACGAAAAAAAACGTTCAATTGTGGCTGCGGGAATCGAACCAGGCGGCCCAATATGCCCCTCACCTATCGGATCACATGAAGCGAACGTGAATAATTAATGAGAGTATGGAATAATGAAAATGTTTCGTAGGTAATGGGAAGGAAGCGGTCGTGTATGTTGTAGTAAATATTATCGGTATACCATCCCGACATTTACCTAGGTTATTTATTTTTGTATTCACCTAGGTTGTTTGATAATTATACATTACTATATACTGTAATTATTGGTATAACCATGGCAGTGTTGCTTGGGTAACTTATCCATTTCATCTCTTAATTAAAGGATGTATCGTCTTATCAGATGGCAAAGAATAAGCTGCTAAAGCATTGCGTGCAATCGATACTATAGAGTGATATAAAATGGTTTCGTAGTATTAGATAATGTATACAACAATAGTAGCTAAAATCAGAAATTCAAAGAGGATATACATTTTATTTATAATTATTGGTTTTGTCAGATTAGAATACTTTAGTTCTGTGAATTGATCTTTTGATCTGTATTGTATGCATTGCATTCTAGAGGGCTCACGTAATGAAACATATTGCCTCGCTATAGCAAATGCCTCCATAAGCCATTTAAACAATTTATTGCACTTATATTAATTTTCAATTTACAAGAGTTAAAAACCGTGAAATGGAGTAGAAATGTTCACTCAGTTTTATACTTAGGTTCAGTTAGTGTTGGTTGTCTATGGTTTGGTAGTTAAGCGATTAAGCGTTAGTTGGCGGATCAACTTGTTATCACCCTCGGTTTAATATGTTATTTTCGTACCGTAACAAATAGTTAGCTAATTAATACTTAACTAAGAGTTCGTAAAGCCGGCACTTAGAAGTCTATTACTCTTTTGTTATTGCTAAATGCTCTCGACAGTTTATTGTGTATGGCAAGACGTGGTTGCTTTACAGTTTACACAATTATGATTTATATGTAATACATTTTCGTGAACCTATGCAATTCATTCGTATCAAACTTTTTTCTCACGAAAATATTCTTACCCAACCAACTCTTTGATTCAGAAACTAGGTTCACCGTTGGGGGTGGGTTCGAGTCCCGCAACGTTTTTATGTAATAGGTTTACGTAAAATCCCCACCAATCATCACTTCGTCGTTTCACCATCACCCGCTCATTCGCACTCTCCTCCCCCCCCCCCCCCCCCGGAAAATAAAGCTGTTGAGGGGTCGTTGAGCAGTATTTTTTTAAAAGAAAATGAATGTACTGGTTGAGGAAAGTAGAAAAGTAAGGAGCCTCATAAACAGTTACTAATCCTCCCTAAACATATCAAATTGCGAGTTGATGTAGAATTTTGAAATTATTAATCTTGCTTCCACGAGATATGATTTATCCGATTGATCGTCATCTGTATTCCACACTACTAATAGCCACAGAGAATCGAGCTATTCTCTAGTATAGGTTCGCGCCTTTATCTCTTAGAGAGAACGCGTTAGCTGCGTAATATTTAGTTCTTGACCAGGCTGTCTTTGGTAGGCCTATACCGTCTGACGTAAATATTTTAGATTTCGAACTGATTATTACTGAGAGAATAGGAGATCAATCCAGCGTTTCTCCAGTTGTCGGTTCATTCACTCTCTAACGCTTTCTTAACTAATCACTCCTCCAAAATGAAGATCGGTTTCACTCTCGTCTAGTTGATTTGAGGTGGTCCATGAATTTAACTTGGAGATCGGTTCTTCTCGACCCGTCAGGCATTGGTTTCGGAAGTGATGATACCCTTAGGGAAGCATCAGTCGTTTGGTGTATGACACTTGCGACCCCACATCCATCCCCTGTTACTGAGACGAGTGGTCGAGTGGCTAACATACTGAACCGTCATTCAGGAGACCGGGGTTCGATTCCCCGCATGGTCGACCATCCTGACAGGGATTTTTCGTGGTTTTCCTTTGTCGTTCAGGTCAATACTGGGATGATTCCTTATTCCCTAACAACAGGCCACGACCGACTTCTTCCCACTATCCAAAATTACTTGATAGAATAACCTTTCGTCTTCTCATCTCATATCAACCACCGACGCCAATAGATTGTAGTCAACAGTTTAGTGCGTCGTTCCCAATATAAATCAAATCCATCACCTGTTTTGCATATAACTTAGCGATGCATTTTCGGTTTTCTACCCAAGAAAAAAGTCAATGACTGCTGTTACCTGGCAGGCATTGCTATCGAAAGCTATAATACCCTTAGGGAGGTAATTGTCGGCCGGTGTAAGACACTTTCCCCCTTTATCTGGGCCTGCTTCGCAATGGTAATAACTAGTCATAACGGGCAGGACAGCGTCTCGAGTACATCGAAAAGGAATAAGAAAGTCTACTAATATGGAGATGATTGAGCCAAGTGCGTGACAAGACTCTTGGATAAGCGATTCTTTTATATACTGGAGAGAAATCGCGTGTATAAGGCATTGTACCAACGACGTTATCACTTGCCTTCAGTAGATACCTACGTAATTCTTGCAAACTTGCAAGTGTTGGTTTTTCTTCAAAGTCTTCCCTAGTCTTGAAGGACATGGGTGGGGCTTCATTAATAAGTCCTTATCAATCAATATTCAATACCGAGTCATTTCACTGCAATAGCGCAGGTGGGATTCATTCATGCATAATGCTGATGATATCTCGTTGCAATAGATAGAAATCTGCCTTGTATACTTATAAATTGAATTATTTATTTTGTTATAATAGAACATATCACTTTCATATTATTTTTGGTTGTGAAAATTGAAACAGGTGTGTGTAGGTTTGTGGTTCCTCTCGAAGCCCTCGTGAGTCGGTCTTCGAAGGTCACCCAACCCAACACCAACCTCTGTATATAACATCAAGGTGGCCTGCCCTGCTAGAGCCCTCCTCTCTTCGGCCGCACATTCCATCACGCGCCACAAACCAAGATGGATATTATTATACTTACTACTCCTGTCAAAAATATACGCCTCAAACACGTCAACTCTTGCCAAAACTTCTCACCTGCGAGCAGAGATAAAATGCCACGATCCTTTATTAATTGAGTTTTTGTGATCAAGCTGCCATATTACAGATAAAGCTCATTGCAGGTTTTCAAGAATGGTTAATTTCCGTATTCAATTGTAGACTATACTAGGTAGTAGACGCTCTTTTTACGCTGATGACAGACGATTTGGGAAATCGATGCATTAACTGAGACTCGAACTGAAAAAACCTCTTCAGCTTATCAAAATGAACAGTAAACTGGTAAATAGTAAGCTAGTTATTAGAAATCTTGAAAGTCGTAGCTAGTCCATAATTTAAAATCACTCCGATAAAAATCTGTCATTTAAATTGGAATTTAATACACACAGTAGGCATATTCATCCATTTATGCATGCCAAATAAATACTTGAGGACACATCCAGTTGTCATTCTTTTTTGTCTAATAATCCCACTGCACATGTATAACCGATGTTTTTACTTTTTATTTCATTGTTTTCTTTCCTACTGACACCCGGAAAACGAGTTGCGCGTATCCTCATCCAGCGACATGTCACACGTGTGACAAAGTACCACCGAGTGCTTCAGTGGGAATCGAGTACCGGGATATGTCACACAACTACAAGAAGGGGGTGCATGCACGGTGCTTATACAAATGAAGAAATTCGTCTTTACTATTTTTCTCTATGTTCACGAACCAGTGTCATTGAATAAAAAAATATCAACTCGAAAATAATGCATGCTCTTCAATTAATATGACATTCTATTCTTGTGAGTTCAATCAATTCTAAGTTAATACGTCAATTAATTTCATCACATTCTTCATTCTTCATTCTAATTCTCAAAAATATAGAATGTCATATAAATTAAAGAGCATACAATTAGTTCTGAGTTTATATACTTTTTTATTCAATGACTGGTTCGTGAACATGGAAAAAATAATAAAGACGAATTTCTCTATTTGTATAAGCACTATCCATCCCTCCTACCCCTGATGTAAAGCAGCGCGGGAGGGGGGATAGTTCTGCTTGTGGAGATCAAAATATTTTCAAGTCCACTTTTAATACCATATCCCATTCTCATCACGAGATTATCGATAGGAATGACATATACACGAATTCGCATCAATATTTACTTAGTTGTTGCGAGGAGCGAATACGGATTCTGCATACTGTTGATAATCTAGTCGAACGGCAGCTCGACAGGACCCAAGTCCCGCGTGAAGCCAGCGTAAACAAAACGTAGTAAACGTATAACGTAAACAAAATAGTATGAATTGATGCTAATTGAATACGTGGAGCTAGTTTTAAAGGCTGTTTGAGGAGTTTTACTATTTACATCTGTTATTACAACGTGTTTGAACTGAAGTTGAACAGGTAAATTATTTCTATCCACGTAAGAAGATGGTCGTCTACCAACAAAATAATCGTAAACTTTTCAGCGGTATAACTACATAATCTAGTCTAACTTTGATTATTTAACATTAGTGAAAGTTTCAGTTGCGTTTCATATCGTAAACCTCGTGTTGAAGATGCATAATACCCTAAAAAAATACCCCTAAAATACCACAGCTACAATGGTAATATTTCTGTCCGCTATTTTGGTAGACGACGCCATTAGATCTGTTCTATCATAACAGTGCATCGTTAAACCCAATATAAATAAACAACCTTCTTCATTCGTGGATACAAAGAATGGTTTATCAGAACTTGTCGTTGTTGTTTCCGCAGCCCGACACGGTCCCGCAGGCTAGCATCGACATGAACAAAGTGGTGGAGGTATCCGACGCCGAGGATGTCACCGGTAACGCGTACAGTCTAGGCGTCACGGCGCCCGATCGAGTCCACTTCGTCAAGGCCACTTGTCGAGAGGAATATCGCTGGTGGGCAGACGTACTGTCAGTCTTCCCGAGGAGCAAGGTAAAGGAAGGGAGAGAGAGGGAGAGGGGGAAAACGGATCAGTTTCTACTTTCTACCCGCATTCGCTATGTGCATCAGATTTTAATTATCAGCAATGTTAAAGTGTAGTTCTCTTATCATTTGTGAGAAGTAATATCAATTTTGTAATCACTTTGTCTCTTATGACAAGTGGGTTCACTCACTTGAGGCAAAATGCTCAAAATGTGTAACAATGTTGACTATGTAGGCCTAATAGGATTCTTTTAAAAAGATTCTAATATTTATTTTATTATTTTTTCATCAGATTCCCTATCATTTTGTCCTCAAGGTACAACTACAATTTATGCCAATGGGGGCATATTTCATGAATAGCATGATAAGACTTTCAGGCTGTCATTTGTTATGATTAAAAAAGTATGAGAAAAGAAAGCAACTGCATATTAATTGTTTAATGAATGGTTGGTCGATGAAACAGACTTCATGCACTTTCACACAGTAGGTTGTACTCCTACATTCATTACAGTTGTGCTAGTGAGCTGCTATTAAGCTTCATTTTACACTAAGCAAAAATAATTAAGTTTTATTGTTCAATTTGGCAAAGATACCAAATTGGTGATTTCCTGCGATTAAATTGGCTTGTGCGTTTGTAGGACGTAGTTAACTGATTTCAACTCGTCTCTGTCTTAATCAAGGGTCGTCACAAACGCAACGCCACATTTCCTGGAGGCCAACCGATCAGCGTCACTCAGCCTCCGACTGTCGCTCACGTCACAACTCCAAGCGACTCGAGACCTCGCTTCAATAGTTGTCACACCGAACCTCGGAAGCCGCCTCCTCATTGGTCGCCGGACGAAGACGTCATTCCGACGCGGGATGTGTTGTCTCCGATCGAGAAGATAGTCAAAGAGCAACCAGCTGTCTACCGTGACCAGCCTGCCTCTTCGACCTCGCCTCCGACCAGGGATAAAATCCAGACCGAGGATAAGGCACGCTCGAGGAGAGTGACGAACAGAGAAAGAAGAGGGATCAAAACGGGAAGGAGCTACTCGGAAGATTTTTCTGGTATGTTGCCGTCTTGGAGAGAGAGGAAGTCTGACATCCCGGTGGACAAAACTCGAACTATTTTCGACGAGTACGACGAAAGTAGGCGAGAGGAGAAGCTGAAGGACATTGCTGATTCGCTTACGAGACCCCGGTACAGACGCCACACTCAAACCCGTGCTGGGGCTTACACGGTGAGTTCAACTTATTGTGTTTGTACATTGGTGAGCTCTAGATGACATAATTTTCACTCATAGAGACTTTATACATTAGCAGGGACATTCTAATTATCGTTTGCTATGCTCTGTCATGAGAAATTAACTGTAGGTAAAACTTCTGTGCACAACCTAGTCAACTGTATTCTGTTATTTGCTCTTCAAGCTCCCCATTAAGGCCTTGCTTAAATCTTTCTAGCTTATGCATAAACTTGGAGGCAGGATTTTTAAAGTTTTATCAAAGTATTAAATGAGAGCAAATAGCTTGTAATTAGCTGATTAAAATTTATACACAATTAGTTTTTTCATATAAATTATATGAAATAAAAAGCAGAAACACAATATAAATAATGTATTATAGATTAAATAAATAATATAGAGCCAACTTCACTTAGGACAGAGTATATCTAGTGTGAACTTTCACAGATATGTTATTGCTATAATTTATTCATATAATACATGTAATATAATATAAAAAACACATTCACAGAAGTAATGCCATTTACATATTATGAGACTGTTAATACGCACAGGCACAAGTGTGCGTGTTCAATTACATTATTCAAATAAGTCAGCTTACATTGAATATTCTAAGCTCATTATTAATTAACCCAACTAACGTCACAGCTGAACGAAAACAAACAATAAGTTGTTTCAATACCATTTCGTGATATAGTTCCACAAAAGCTAATTATATATGAGTCTATATTTAAAATGCATGTGTAGGGTCCAATTATCATTACGTATCGAGGGTATTTTCCATTAAAGCCATAATATAATGAATAACTTCAAAGGTTAAAATCATAAATTATGTTTTATTTATACGTAGCTAATTCATTTAAAAAAGGTGTGGTTGATACTATGACAGTATGTATTTTAATAACAATAGTTGACTACTCTGCTTGAGGGAGAAGAGTACCAACTTCAAAGTTAATGCAATGATTCATTGACCTCTCAATATTCTGTTCAAAGTAAATAAAAAAGTTACAATAAGTTGTAACTGACCTGGATAAATATTTATATTTGTAACTAATTAGTTGAACAGAATTTTTTTAAATCTACATAAGTTTTTAGGCATACCCTGAAACTTCTTTCTACACTAGCTGTGCACTAGGCTTTGACCTATATAGGCCCTATATTCGTTATTAGGTTCGTCTGGAGAAATCGGAAAAGCAGAATATTACAGATCTCCCTATAAGAGATTGATTTTCAAACGTTAATCGTAATTAGACTTCAAATCTACCAGTTATTGACTGCTAATTCAAAACCTGTACACACTACTTCAACTATAAAGCAGTGCCTGATTATGTTAGAAATTAGTAATTGCCAATCATCACCAAAGTTCTATGTTTTTGAAACATTCTGTTCTCATTAATTAAGTATAGGCGTATGATACAAAATGTAACCATTATTTAAACTCATTTTGATTTTGTCTCTAGGTGCGACCTACTCGAGACGTAGACTGCAGTGAAGAGGAGAGGAAGGGATTCGGACGTCCAGCGAGTCCAGCTATTCTACGTGGTTCCGACCACATTGACAGCATTGACAAGCCTGTCCGCGGAGACCCGGACGGCTGCGGCCTGGACATCAACACCCAACGTTACTCGCCCAGCTCCGAACGCAGGGTGGATTTACCGGCAGAAGATCTACTCAACATCAAGAAGGGTTGGCTTATGAAGCAAGCACCGAACCAAGACTGGGTCAAACATTGGTTCGTGCTCAGAGGAGCTGCCCTCATGTATTATCGAGATCCAACGGCTGAGGATAAGGGAATCTTGGACGGTGTCATCGACCTCAGTGGGGTTAGCAGTGTTGCAGAAGTACTAGTGGCACGAAACTATGGCTTCCAGACCCTGGTAAGTGTGTTTAGTTATTAGTAGGGATTTTTTATTATTGGGTACATCAAGCATGGAAATGCTCATATCTAATTTTACTCTTGAAAATTGTATTCTTTTTCACAAATCTGTTGAAAACAAATTTTGGCAATTGACACATTTTACAGTAAGCAAAATGAAATATTCAATATTAGGCCTAAATATTTAACAAAATCTGAATTTTTTCTTTTCCTATGCTTAATATAATACATTTTAAAAAAACGTATGAAAGATGCTTGCATTTAAGAATTATTCTTGATGCAATCTTCAATCTCTTTTTCAGTTGTGGGATGAGCGTCGATACGTGCTGTCAGCTGTAACGGCTGGTATCCGAACCAACTGGATGTCTGCGATTCGTCGGGCGGCTGGTCTCAAAGAGCCACTTTCACCCGATTCTCCGATTATCATCCCAGAGAAGAAAGAACGTGACCTAGTCCCATTGACGGTCCATTGTCCAGAGCGCGAACCCCCAGCTGTTACGAGCACACCTCTAACGCCTCGATCCATCCTTTTCTCATCAGACGAGGAGTATCGAACTGCATCGGAGGGCGGGAGAAGAGAGAGTCAAGACTGGGGAGAGCCTCTCACTCCCCTGCCACCATCACCTCCACTTAACCGAACCCCTATATCACGAGTTAAAGAAAAAGCTAGGTCACGAACAAATTCTAAAGCTGGTGTTTATAAAAGATCCAAGTCATCCCCACCGTCGTCAAGACGATCCACTCTGGACTCGAATATTCCAGACGACTTGATTCTTGCTTCATGCGGCGAACTGCCGGAGTCCGAACCAGATGATAGCATCGGCATGGATTCTAGCAAGAGCTCCTTGCTCACCGTTGAAAGTTGCCCTTCCGAAATATCAGAGCTTAAACTGCAGCTCAGTGTTGCTTTACGTGAAGTGAGTGAGGCAGAGCCAGAACGACTAAAGCTACGCCATCGTCAAGCTGAAGTTAATGCCTTGGAGAAACAAGTCAAGGACCTGTTGGGATCATTGGAGAAGACCGAGGCTCAACTTGCCCAGAAGACCAAAGAAGTAGAAGAAGTCGAGATGTTGAGAAAGCGGTACGATGATTTGTTACGAGAACATGAAGGAGTCGTGTCACAGTGGAGGCAGCAAGCGATGGAGGATGACTGGAAAGAATTGTACAAACAAATACAAGAACGTTATAGACTTGATAGCGAGTTATGGCAGCACAAACTAGAAGATACGGAGGCAATACTTCAAGAAACTACTGCACGATATGATCATTTGACAATGGAAATGGCTTCCGAGCGTGACAATATCGAACATTTACATTGCGAAGTAATTTCTCTTAGTGAACGTTTAGCTCAGGGCATTGAGGAAAATGACAGTCTTTACAGACGAGTCAGGGAGTTGGAAGGTCGCGGAAGTAGAAATAGTCTTTCAATTTCTAGAGAAAGAGGTAGAAGTGTTGATTCACTGAGTGATCTCACTAATATTGATTTGGATTTGAATCTCGATGACATGGATAAGGAAAGAATAACAGAAGAATATGAGGAACTACGTGGGAGGTTTGAGAAGGCGGTTCAAGAAATTCGAGCTATGAAACGAGAACTTCGTGAATCTCACGCACTTTATGATGATTTAGAACTGTCTTGCATCTCACTTAGGCAGGATGCGCATGGCTACGAACAGAATAATACTGCACAGTCGGAGTTGATGGTCGCTAGAATTGATGATCTAACTCTCAAACTAAGTGCCGCTGAGAAACAAGTACGAGGATTGAAACTGAAAATGTCAAAGTCAGATTCAAAAGAAAAGAGAAGATCATTATCTCTCAAGGGAAGAGAGTCTTTTCAAATTGGGAAAGAATTGGAAGAAAAGTTGGCTGAACTTGAAAACAAAATCAGTACATTAGAGACAGGAGTAGCTATTACAAGTATTGAAAAACCAAAGTCATCTAGGTCTTCTAGAAGTGAATCACCACAAACTATAGAGAAAGAGAAACAAAGCAAAGCAACTAAAGTGTCTTCACGGTTACGTAGAAAATCACTTGATAGTGCAACTAGTTCGGAACCAATGAAGGTCCTCATCAGACTAAGTTCCTTAGAGTCTAAGGTAGCCAAAGCCGCTGAGAGAGCAAAGCAAGGATGCACTGCTGAGGGTGGCAAAACATTATCACCTAAGTGTCTACCTCGCTCTAAGAAACTCCTTCAACCAATAGAAGTGAATATTGATAGAGAATTTGAGGATGGAGATATGAATAGCGAATACCAAGTATTAGATACGGAAGATAAGACGGATATTAATAATTCGGTGCAGTGTGTAGTTAGTAGGCTTGAATCTCTACTCAAGGTCAAACTCGGAGAGATTTCAGAGAAACGCACGTCCCTGCGTGAGTCGGGACGGTTTGACGAAGATGCGCGTGTACGTTTGTTAGCTGAAAAACTTGCTTACGAGTCGGTCCTAGTGGCTAGAATAGCGCAAGCAGTAGCTTCAAGCACAGATGATACGGATGCCTTCAGGAAGTATGTAATGGAAGGGGAGATGCTAGAAAGTAGTCGACTTATAAATACGTTACAGACTAAATTAGGTGGTAATAGCTCAGGAACATCAAGTCAGCCTTGTGAAACATCCACCGAGCATTTGACCCGAGTTCTATCGGAACGTTTACTCCTACATAATAAGCTGGCATTGTCTACTGTTGCTGTAGAGAGCGGGGGAAGCAAAGTGGTACGTCCAATTCCAGTTAGTCCCGAACAAATACAAACACTTCGTCAGAAGCAGAAAGAGTTGGATGTCTACGTGAAAAATTACAGACAAACTAAATTAGAGCAATTAGCTAGTGCCTTAGCACTCGAAACTTTGAACTTGACAAGTGACCATGAACAAATTGAAACGTTATCAAACGAAAATATTTCCCGTTCATCATTAGAGGATAGACGAATTCGTGAAGCATGGTCAATGGCACAGAAAACAGTGAACCGTGAACTTATTCAAGCAGAGATTTCGCACGTCATTATGCGATGTGGGCAAGCATACGAAGCAACCTTAGCCTCCGAACAGAAGGCCAACTTTAGTTTACTGGGAACCCAACGAGTTATTCTGGAAAGGTGGACGGATACAGTCGAACAAATTCTTCAAACAGAAATGGAATCTGGAATTGAAGCGTTAACTGCAAAATATGAAATTTGTCTTGATAAATTGAAACGGGAGAAACGAGGACCAATTGTTCTTAGTGACGAGGATGTTCAACAATCTCGAATACTTTTATTAGACTTTGCAGATGTTACAGCTCAGAAAGCATTGATAGATGCTCGTATTGCAGTTATAAGCCAAGATGCTGCTCCAGTGATTGGCACTAAAATTGACCGAAAGTTCATAGATAGCTTCTCTGTATCACGCACGCTGGAAAATGATAGCGAGATCTCCAGACTATCGACTAATGATACTGATCACACTACCAGTGCCGAATTTCAGTTATTGTTTGATCAATTTTCTCGGCAATGTTACTCCTCTGTTATGCAAGAGTTCGGTGACAGTCAACAATGTCTTGATAATGTAACTGAAAGAAAACGTATGTCAGAAGTTCTTGTAGCTCTTTCGCAAGTGGAAGATGAATTGGAGTTGTTACAAAACTTTGTGAGTAAAGAATTTTCAGTATATTTTGACCCTCTTGTATTTGAAAATAAACAAAGTAATCATACGTGGAATTCAGTGTCTGCTATGTGTAGTAATCTGTGTCAGCAAATATCAAGAATAACCCACAGCTTACTACAAGGCTTAGAATGTCAACGGTGTAGTCAGCTTCAAGCAGCGATGCAAAGCTTACGAGAAGAACATGAAGAGGAATTACGCAAAGTACAAGAATGTCAGGAACAAGAAATGGCACATCTTCTAGGTGACCTTGAGAATCAGAGACATATGCTGACGAACCAACATGAGGAAGAACAAGCTCAGCTGAAAGAACGAGCAAGGCGTTTGGAACGTAGGCTCGGCACACTTGACTCTGAGTACATGCAGCAAGTAGACAATCTGCGAGCGGCATACCACAGAACGTTGTCAGCTGGTCTAGAACGAGATGTTGACGGAGAGGAAAACATTCGGCAACGTTATCAAGTGGAGATCGAGCACCTCAGGGTAATTTTAATTTTAATCTGTATTCTATTATATATTTGAAACAAATCTATGAGCATATGTTCTATCAGTAGTGTTTCTATGGGCCCAATGTGATTCAAGATTTTCAAGAATTTTCCATGCATCAAAGAAGGAATTAGTGCTGACCTGATGACTTGAATCACACATGTATTTTAATGCTATATTTCGATGAATTATTTTGATTATTTGGTATAATCAAGGCTACCGTACCATATTGTGTGCCCCGTTATAAAAAGTAGAAACGTTCTGCATCTTGTCGTTCATAATTAACTATAGCAGTGCAATATTTAAAAAATATAACCTATATAGTATATATAGCCCTACTGTGAGAGATGATTTATTGCTTGGTTAATGTAATTAATTACATTATTTAGTACCATATAGTATATTTATTATTTACTATGTAGTACAATATTCAAATTTTTCAACGTCCTTTTTCTGTAGGCTTTATGTGAGAAAGGACTGGCAGCAACAGAAAACTCACACCGTCGTATCATAACCGAGCTGGAAGATAAACATCGTCAAGAATTGGAGCAATCTCGACTTGAGAAGGACCAAGCTTTAGCTGAAGAGACGCAAGCAACGTTAGCCGCTCTCGACGCGATGAGAAAAGCTCACGAAATGGAAGTGCAGAAGGAAATTGCTAAATTCAAGACGGAATTCGTTAGGAAAATGCAATCGGCTCAAGATATTAGTGTTGTACATAAAGAACAAGAGTGAGTAGATTCTTTCAACTAAGCATCATTTGTGCGGCATTTTCCTCTTTCCTTGTTTGCTCAAGTTGAACAATGACTGTGAAGGTCTTTTATATTAAAATTTGAAAGTATTTGTAAAACAAGTGTCGGTATTCTGGCAGTATTCTGGATGATTTGGAATTATCAATAGCAATTATGATATTTTACGATAAGATTATTAACGATGATAAAGTAATGATGATACTTTTTACATTTTAGGGCTGAGATGGAAGAAATCAAGCAAGAAATTCTCTCCCTGTCTGAAAAGTATTCGGTGAAATGCGTGGAATCTGCTTCGTACGAAGAACAGCTAGGAGTTGTCAATAAGAAACTGGCAGATGCTCAACAACATATCCTACAGCTTGACTCTAGAAACAAACAACTTCGTGCACATCTCGTATCCGAGGCTAGCGAACAAGAAACAGCGGATGCCGCTCAACTTCTCAGACGGAAAAGTCGTGAGTTGGAGCAGAAATGTGATGAGATTGGACAGCTACAGAAAAAACTTGGCACTGTCACAACAGTGAGTACATATTCTTCTTTTCTATGCTTGTAACTTATTCTCTGTAACTAATGCCTGTCTAATTACTTAGCTACACATCTTTGAGTGTAAAGGTTTATGTTCTTACTTTGTGTTGCTTGTGTGTGTGACTAATAGCATGGGGAGGAACTTAGCGCACTGTGCTCTCGCTTGAGGGATGAATACTTATATGCCGAGCGATGCTGTGCTGATAATCCTGTCCTCCTTGCTAAGCTCTGGGACAAAGTGCAACAATTGGCAACAAAATACCCACCGCAAACTAAAGGTGCGTCTCTTCGTTTTCTTCATCTTGGCTTGATATTTACCTTATTCAAGTACTGCATTGAGATTTGTGTGAATGCGACATGTACATAGAGTGTAAAAAGCTAGTGTTGTAGTGTGTCATGTAGCATGAGCTAGGTACATTGTTTGGTCAACATTTGTAGGTTCCACAATCGGTACGTCCAACCGAGCCAAGGCAGGGAATACTACAACAGACCAAAGTTCAAAGTCCAAGCAGTTTAAGGAACCGTCAGCTCTCTCCAATGCAGGTACGCCTACTAAGCTGTAGAGCTTATAATTATTGCTTTTTTATATCTGCTAGTGGTAAAGTGTAGTACGTAGATAGTTGTGATTTATAGATGATCAAAACTTGAAAAAGTGGATGAAAGAATGGAGTACTGTAGCTATTATTTATTATTCATTTCATTTGTAAGATATTGAAACACCAGGTGTGGCATCCCCCCCCCTCCCCTTCTCAAAAAGTAAGATAAAGTCATGATAGACCGATTTGTGTTGTGATTTCCAAATCTGATGCCTTTCAAACCGTAATTTTCAATTCAATACTGTATAATTACAGTTGTCCCAAAGTAGAACAATAAACAAACTTGAAATCTTTTGTGCAATGTAGGCCTATCTGCATTTAAACTTGAATAAAATTTATGTTAAGTTTGATCATTTACCAAAAATTTGATAGTTTTTATTCAAGTAATAAGTTTGTTACTTTATTGTTTTTTCCCCATTCCCCATGGTTCATTCAGCTAATGTTCTGCTTTACAAATTGGTGTTATGTTGGGGATAGGTTCGAGGCTCACATAAGAGGTGGGTTTTTGTAAACATCGTTCATCTATCATCCGCTCATTCAAACCTCCAAATAAGCTCGCTGTTGGTGGGGTCGTTAAGCAAACAATCAACCATTTTTCGTTGTACATAAAACTCCAGCTTACCTTGATGAGTTGGAAGCAATAATTTTATTTTGACCAACCTCCAGCATAATTATACCTAACCTAGTTTTATCAACATGTGTTTCAGAATTGATCTGGTCTCCAAAAATAAGCTGTTCTCGAAGTGCATCCCCATTCTCGTCGGTTTCTCCGCTCCTCTCGCCCTCTCCCTGTCCACTCAGCGGCATGGTTGCTGAGCGCAAGAAGATATTCGAGCCGTGAAACTTACGAGATATGAAACTGTGCAAATCTGAGCAAGTGAATCAAGAAGAATCCTACCGAATAATGATTGATCAGGTGATTTGTTATAAGTAAAAAAAAGTAACCCACGTATTGGCAATGGTTAGGAATGCTAAAAATCTTTAAGGGGCATTATTTATTTACTGTAAAGTGTAAATGTTGTAATTAAAATATAACTAGCTAGCTTTTTAGTCATTAGTATATTGATCTGTTGATTTGTTCATTGTTGCAAAGTCTTAACAGTTTGAATAATATTCATTTTGTAATGTCTAATAATTAATAATACACTGAATAGACTGTCACTAACTTCTGTATCTAATACTATTGAATCTTGCTACGATCTAAGAAAGCTGTTTGTAAGGATATAGAATAATTGAATACCATCTAACGGACTATAAGCTACTTCACTTTTTAATTTCAAATGTGTTGAATACACCACTAAAAACAATGTATAAATTTAACAATTTCATTATTATTCCTAGATTGTTCTAGATATCAGTATGTGTTAAGTTTTTGTTCAAAGTTGAGTAAGTTTATTTTATAGCTTATCGTATACGTATTTAAAATAACATCAAGTTAGTCAAGAAATTTGAAGTTGTATATTGATGTACCCACTGCATACATATATTATTATAAATATGATACAAATACATGCTAAAGTTTTACAAAAAAAAATACTTCATTCTGTTCATAATCAAAATAGCTCCTACACAATCAGCAATATTGCATAGGAATGCAATGTCCCGATATCTATATCATTTGGGATTTTTTTTAGAACTCCATTCATCCAAAAATTGCTGCCATCTTGAAGAATTGCATAAATTCACATCCTTTTCATTAATAAATTGATTGAATCAATTTTGTTGCTTCAATTCAACTGGAGTATGCCTACTTTTAATATTAAAATTGAAATTTTTAATATCAATCGACAACCGGATTATTAGGCCTATTGCATAAGTTTTTGACATTAACAGTCTGTGTCTGTATAGCTGATGCCATTTAGCTTTCTAGTAACGTTCCTTAATTTCTAACTAGTCACTCCACGGCCCTTTTTGTATAACTTTATACGAAGTGAAAGCGAGGCTAAATAGTTGGGAGTCCAAATGATACAGCATGGGGAATTTCCGAACAAAACAAAGGTGAGTCGGGGTGATGACTCTCTGTCGGGACCAAGTATGTTTATGCCAATGTGATGTTTACGTTAGGGTGGGGTTTTGATCGTTGAGAAGTCTATAATGCAAAGCTTTGATAATAATGGGAGCCGATTTAGCAGAATCATTTTTTTGGTGATAACTTTTAAATGAAATGAGATACCAAAATTTGAATTTGGGGGAAATAGATATTTGTAATAAGTTTCAACTATTTTACTCATGTTGCGTAATTATCAAATGTATAGGCCTACAGCAAAAAACATTTTTTGTGGGTTCACGCTTGACAACTGTACGATATAATAGGTTTTTACGTGTACCGTCTTGAAATTATGAAAAATATCTGAGTTTCCCCCCTATTAAAATTTTTATATCTCATTTCGTTCAAATGCTATCACAAAAAAAATGATATTTCACTAAATCGACTCCCATGCGCTCGTAAATGAACGTATTTTGTCCTACCCCTGTTTCATATCATTTACTAGTAAACTGTTATAGAATAAGAGTCCATGTGGTTTGATGGAACCTATTGAAAATCATACAATGGTAAAATATAAAATAATTTGAAATTTGTTTTACTGTATTATAATACTTTTTATTTTTCTTACAAGTATGTTGCATTCCATTTTTTAATTTCTGGGACGGCTAGAACGCTGTACGAAGCAACCCTTGAAAGAGTTCAGTCTCACGTCAATTTCCCCTTCTTCGAGCTGTGAACAAGAAAGAAACTTTGGTTCAAACGTTATGAAGTCGCAACTTTTGGTGCCTTTCAACAACTGTTTACTTTTCAACAACTACATAGAAAATTGCTAGAAATTGACGGTTACAGGATCAGTCAGAACTACGATTTCTTTTTGTCTACGCTAAAAGTATAATGTGTCACTTCAATTTAAATATTGAAGAATAATAGCACTATTGCACTTAATGAATTTCACTTTGCACTTGATTGGTAGAGTACAGTTATACAATTAATATTACAGGTATGTGCTTTAAAATGAAACATTAATAAATATTGTAATTCAATTGTTACCTGATCAGTTTGATAAATGTCTTGGTAGCATGATGGCGATACACATTCTCGGACACACCGTAAGCGAGCAATGTCCGCCATAAGTATGCAAGAAGGGCTTTGGTCACAAGCTGATTCAAACTCACGGAATGACATTTCCTGTTGAGAGAAATAAATAGTTGATGAAAATGTGCTAGAGAAAGAGTATGTACAACATTTCAACTTTAAATGTAGAGATCGCCACACACTTCTTTTTCTGGAAAACTATGTTGGAAAAACATATTTTCACACTTGAAAAAAATATCTTTCATTGTGTAAAATGCATTTTGAATTTCTTCTACTGCTTTTTTATATTTTGCATGTGGTTTGAAGGCATACTAAGAAAAAATCATATCATGTTGGCCTACTATTACTAGAAAATGGGTATTCCATACACTCAGTCAAATTAAAATGAAAAGATAGTAAAATCGAAGGTCAAGATGATGTTGTTATCATAGATCTCTGGTAAAAAAAAAAAAAAAAAAAAAATTGTTCCACATTTTGTAATACAAAATAATTTTTTATGAATAAATACCCTATGTACACTTGCATAAAGTATACCGATCAAACCCCATTGAAATGTATCGTGAAACATGAATATGCACCGTAACCATGTACGTAACACACGTACTTGACATACAGTCTATGAAGAAATTAGCGGAAAAATATGTGTAAATCTTATGTACATTTTAATTTTGAATAAAACCATGTCACCCAATGACCGTAAGTATCCATAAAGTAGGGCCTGCCATTATCATGCACTTATTATCTATACTTACATTTTTACTGGATTCCTTGTACTGAAATTCTGGAAAAGTGAATATAGCTTTCTTTTGATTATTAATAATGTTCACTCCATCTGTTACACCTAGTAACAATATAAAACCAGTGAGTAACATGTATATTGCACGAGTCATTTTTATATTGTGTCCGATGTACAATCTTGCTTTTCAATCTTTTATTACATTTGAAAATTATTATTCACGATCCTCCCTGTTTTACTCCATTTTCAATCAACACGGGAATTAAACAAACAATCATCCTGACTAGCTGCACATGTTTTACCTGAACTCAAAATATAATCAATAAAACACGCTTATTATGATCCAAATACACTGAAGTAAATAACACAAGAAAACTTGAATATTCGAGTGAGCATCATGTAAATAGTATTTAGTAAAATAAAATATAGAGTTTAGTGGTTGATTATCTAATATTAATAAAATATTCTTTAATTCAATTTATAAATACCGGTGAAATCAACTTGCTATTGACCGGGAGTACATAAGTTAGTGTTCGCTGTTGCTCATAGAGTACGCAGCAGTTGCCAACGATTGCCACACGCTCGATCGGTTATCATGTACGCCAGAGACCACGACCACCATACGTAAATCTGCAAAGCAACAGCCAGCAAGTAGATTCTAGACAAAGAGATTAGGCCTATTTACGACTAAACAACCCTACGTTGAAAGTGTTTGTTTACAACGTAGTCGTAATCGTGATTATATTATCTTGTGTTTTGGTCGCTGGTTTGTAACTGACTTCAATATCGTCTGCTTATCAAGAAAGACAAGGTAAGGCAAACAATTTTTTATTTTTGAATGTTATTTAGGCAATGCTTTCAACATTGCATTAATTCTCAAGTCCATGCCGTAATTCTCATGCCGTGCATACGCAGACAGGTATACCTTGTATACCCGTAAGCACTTAGTACATACATATCTTCCCGTAAGTTGGCTGTAAGTCGTCGAAATATTCATTTACACTTATTTATAGGCAGCATTTTATTTAGTTGTAATGAAATACGGACATGTTGTCACTGATATACTTTATAGACTTACCTTGGAATATATTTAATGCACTTCGACTACATGCAGCGCGAATAATCATGACAGTCTCCGGGTGTTCGTTGCTGTTTTGTAAAACACGTGGAAATTTAATGCAATTATTATTGTGATGTAGTGGTGGATGGTGATCATGCAATCACCGTGAATTTATTGATACCGGTATTGATATTAATGCGTGTGTTTTGTGATCGAATGCCTACCGACTAGTTCAGTGTGAATTTTCACGGCCTTATAAACATTGATTTTAAATTGATTCAACACTCTCATTTACCTTTTAACTGTGATTATCTTATACCGTACTTTGTTATGTATACTATTTTATTCATACCGGTAGTGTGTGGGTGCGAAAACTTGGAAGTTACTATTGTAATAAATTTTCGCAATTTTGACAAATATAAAATAAGTAGTCAATAATAGAATATAACTTATTACAGAATGGAAAAAAAAATCGTATTGTGTTGACCAGGTGACCAGTCGATAAACTCGACGACAGCAAATTGTTAACTCCAGAAAATTTAAAATCTAAATGAATTGTCACTGAATTTCATTAGTATTGTTACGAATCGAAAGTAAAGCATTCATCGTTATATTATCTCATTACTTACTGAACTTATTATATACGCATAAGAATAAGATATTTGCTCAGTGTCACAATACCATCATTGCCGGTGTATATAGTATACTATCATGAGTGTGAATTCTGTTATTTTGATGATAATTTTAAGGGTAATTTTTGTTGTCTTAGTTTTTAGTACGCTTACAAATAATTGCTAGGAATATTAAAATGTAATGATATATTATTATTTGTCTTATAATATGCGTATAGCGATTGTCTTACCGCGTGTCTATGAAAGTAGTATTAGCATTGGTATTAGTCCCCACCTAGTAGGCTGTTACACTCGGTAATTGTATAGCGTTTTTATATATTTATTTTACATTGTGGGTTATGGTTATGTACAAGTTCATAGCGTTGAAACTGGTGATTTCATTTACTTATTAGTCTGTAGCAGAAGAGATTTGATGAAAAAACAATCGATTGGTCCACTTTAAAAAAAAAAATGATGAAACCACCAAGTTTCAAAGTTCATTTCGGTTAAAAAGGGTATTTAAAATAATTATAGTTCAATTTTTAGATTTTAAAAATAGATTGAACCGATTGTTTTTGTGCACAATCGGTTCGACTACTTCTGGACGACACTATAAAATTGAAATTCCGTGGACAATTATTTGCGCATTAAAAATGCTTTAGACATAAATATTCAATTTCCCTCACTTCCCAGATATACTAATTGATGGTAGGGTTGTTGAGCTAACAATAATCCAAACACGTGGATAACAATAATATTAATTTATTCCAAATTTGCTCTTTTACCATTACCAACTATTTTTTATGAAAAGAAATTACAACAAAATTTATACATCGCACACACCCATAATATACAGCATTGCATTACATGATTCGTTCGTCCAAGCAACTGTTCAAGCATAGCGTTATCCTAATATCTTTTCATATAATATATAATTGAAGTCGGGTTTACTTTTATTATAATGGTGGAAGTGGTTTTGTACAACAACTTGTCTGAGGTTGAGCACAGAGCTTGCTATTGATGATTGTGATAGTTGTGATGTATGCAAGCAGTACAAGGTCATGTTGTTGCCTAATTTAGTATCATGCCAGACAGACCCTTCTGTAACTAAAAATTAATACCAACAGTGTTTCCTTCGATTGTTGCACATTCAATGACTGAAAGGTGTTTTGTATACGTATGCTGTATCGTACAAGAATAAACGAGGCATAAATTAAAATATCCTACAATAGGCGTTGAAGCCAGAACTTCCTCTCATGGAGTTTATAGACAATGGCTCACGTTCGAAAGGGGATTGTGACAAGTATCACGTCCAGGCAATTTCCTTTTCAGTCTGCCAGGAATTTCTCTTGTGACAGGGTGGGTGCGTGACCGCGTACTTCGCAACAAAATATATTGTCCGAACTGTAATGACCCGATCTAGAGATTTGATACAATCTCAGTTGAAAGTAACAAATGGTGCTGGTAGAGCTCTAGACCAAAGAATACGTCCTTCTACTGAAATCGTAATCTTTCATAATACTGATGGTATTCTTTGGTCTATGGTGGAGCCTTGTTTTATCAAAGGTATTTCATAGCCTGATGTCACACATTTTTCAAGCTATACCTGTCTGTCGCAGTCAGTCAATCCTTGGAAACTGATGTGAAGTGGGGTTAGGGATCGAGTCCCGCGTAAGACATGTTTTTTTAAGCAATCATATGAACCTTTAATTCGCTTATTCGCACCCCCAAATAACTTGGATATTGCTGGGGTTCGTTTCATGTCTATGTGATGTGTCCAACGTTCAACCAGCATCCCGCCAAATATGTGAACAGGTGTTTTTGCCGTGAGTAGACAACCGACTGTTAGTGCTACTTTGTAAGAGAGACGGGCGATCGGGACTGCTAATTTAGTCGACATAGGTAATAAACTTGATAAAATGTATCTCGTGTTGCACTTGCACACGAAGTACACTGACCTACAAGTTTTTCCAGTAGTACTAGAATTAACCAACTGAAAAACAGCCGTAGGTCAGTTAGGACTGAGGCCTATTTATTTATATCTAGATAATTCTTTGGAAGTTGGATAACGTTGGTTTACGAGAAATGGTTTTATATTTAATGAAGTACATCATAAATAAAATGTCTCAGTAGTGTAGATTTATTAAATAATTAATTGCCGTTTGGTCTGAATTCGATTCTTCCTGCACTCTTCATAACATGGCTGGGAATATAAAATCACATTTTCACAGAAGTACCAGCCTACGTGTGACGTATAATTTCAATCTTTTTTCACAAGCCAATGATTATTAAAGTTGATGAGTGTCACACGCTAAAAAAACAATACTACAAAGCTTATTAGCTGTCACCTGTAGGAATATTCTATAGGCTTACGTACAGTAGAAACGAAATAGAATTCCTAGCCACTGGCATCTGTTTACCCTCTAACATTGGCGATTGTGAGTTTCGCTTTGGACTTCTAGATATGTTTCGAGTGTGGTGGCTACTTGCCTCGATTATTGAATAAATAATATATTGATATTAAATATTATATTAAAGAGAAATAGTGTTGGAATAGCGAAGACTTCATTCAAATATATTCTCGTAGTTACAATCGAAGGTCGACTTGTGCGCATGATGACACTAGTGTATCACTGTAATTGTTGTATGGATGATTAGAACCTGTTGTCAATAATGAAAGTTGTATATTTGTCATTTTCGTCAGAAACTTGACATACATCACCAGTTATGAGTAAGGATGAAATTGTAGTATCGTTCGGAAGCGCGTTCTTACCATCCCAAAGGGAATAATTAATTGTAATGTATAATTTTATATATATATATATATATTGGGTTTGACGACGCACTGTAATGATAGCGAGGATCTATTGGCGTCGGTGTATAATGTTACTCATTTAACAAACTGATGAATCAGTTCAGGGATTATGCAGTTATTCAATTATTTGTGGTGAGGATTGAGGAATAGGAAACTTGGATACCGGTATTCTTTTTCTTCGTTTTCTTGTTTCTTTCCAAATTTTTTTTTTCACTCATTTTGTAGTAAACATCCTAAAAATGGTTTTAAAAAATGACAGTAAAACTTTGAATGGTTAAAAAGGTCTGCGAAAATCGAAGAAAGAGAAGATATTCAGAAATAAGATGGAAAACTCTTCCTCCAACACAGCTTTTTAATAAATTATTCGTCATCACCCTTAACTTATCAAGTCATTTTCACAATTTGTTGAATGAGCTATAATGGTTAGATCGCCCTTGTGGTGCCCCTTTCAAACGATCCCAAACTTTCATCCGGTGCCTTTAGTGTGAAACAAATACGTCAAGTTTTCGATGTTGATTAAAACATATATTTTTAATATTTTTCTTAATTTTGATGGTATATTTTTTATTTATAAAAGTTTACAATTATGGACCACTTTGAAACGGAATGGTATTAAATTATTCGCATCCTTAGATCGCATCTACAGTTTCCTATGCTGATCTACATTTTCACATCTGTTCATCCCCTCTATTCCACCCGCGACTCATGAGCCAGAGAATACTTCAGCAGTCGGCTACAAACTGGATATCTAAATGTAAATTGATGGCGCTTCTGCGACTTCGCTTAAATCCAATTTCCTGGCGTCGCGACGCTTTAGAAGCCCAGATCGGATATTAAAACTAGGACCTAAATGAATTTCCTAGATTGTTCCGTTTTTAACTAAGATTGGAACGTTGAACACTGAAGACGAAAACGTTGATACACTGAAATAGACTACAAGAAAAAATTCGCGTGTTGTATTTGGTATCTAGATGCTCTCACCTGTTTCACTTTGAATTGTACATGTATATATTAATTGCAACATAATAGGACTAGAAGTTAAGGACGTTACAATCTCAGTACATAACGGATAGTTGACCTTCCGTCTGAACTTGTGCGATCAAAGTTGATAATAATTCATATCAATATAATTATTACACGAATAAATTAGGTGTGCGCTTTAGGGATACTTATCTAATATCTCGTAGGCCTATGTAGCCTATATTGCATCACAATATCTCGTATGTTCTGACCTCTCTCTGCTCGATAGTCGGACAATTCCCGGTAGTGATATTTGTATTGCTGATTTGTCACTGATTAGCGTTCGGTTGGAGCACTGTGCAGTAAGGGAGTAGAAGGGAGTGTCGGTATAGGTGTGAAGTATATGTATCGTCTATGTTATCATTTATCAAATATCAATAACCAGTGAAAATGCTTGAATGGAAAAATATTAAATGTTATTTGTTGTAATGGTATCTAACGTGCTGAACGACATTAGGAGGCCGGGGTTCAATTCCCGCTATGATCAACTATCTCGAAAGAGATTTTTCTTGGGTTTTCAAAGAGCAGGCCACGACCGTTTTCTTCGTATTTGTCGAAACATCTAATCAGACAATCTTTCATTCGTATTTCCGTGCATCATCTCATTCATCATTCACCAACGCCAATCAGTCTTAGCTGCTGATCTCATTCGAGTGCATGGTTACAAAGCCAATATAAATAAGTATAAAATGAGATGGCATAATAATAAAGCTGCTTACTATACCTGTTTCTGAATTATGATCGCACTATATAATATTATATTCTCATAATCCTCGTCTTCTCACCGTTATAAATATTTCAAAGTTACGTCGTTTGAAAGTCAATCGAAAACGTTTCCCACCTGCGCCTTCTTGTCATAAATTATTCATGTTGAAAATAGTATTATTGATTTCTTGATTCCGACTTGCCAAGACGTCACGTAGAGCGTCGCCGTATCCGTCAACTTTTTTTGGTTCGAACGACAGGATTCAATCGTGCTCTAAAAACGTGCTATAATTGACACCCTCATCATATTTATTTCGTAGAAGAAAATGAAAATTATCAACGGTGTCTCGAGTATTCACTTTTATTTCTACTCTCGGGGTATTATTTCTTCCCGTATGTTGTGACTGTCACAAGTGATTACGTAAAAACTGTCCTAACTTGAATTTCCAATTTACGAATATATAGGAGAATAAAATTTACGTTGTAGGATTTATTCAAGTGTAACTTATTGAATGTCAAGTATTAAGTACAATGACCTGGATTTTACTCACCTAGATAATATATTAAGTAATAGGAAATTGAAGATATGACAGTATCACTCACCGACAGTCATAACGGCCATAGGATATTAGTTACTCTTTTATAAGGTATTTTGGAAAAAGAGAGTAAGACAAGTCCCGAAAGATTTTCTGGTTTGCACCTTCCCGTACGTCCGTAATGTGTATTTACCCCTTAGTACATTTTTCTTCATACTTTGTGTAGGCCTATATGCAAAGGGTATGTGCAATATTTGTATGGAATAATTAAAAAAAAAAAGGGAAAGTTCATATATAGATCTCCGTGAGATTTTCCGGTTTCCTCCTCACTCTCCCAATCACCCCTTTCCCGGCCCCTAATACCCTAATTGTTTGTCCCAAATAATGTAGGCTAGTTTTGATATGCTTCTGTAGTAGTCGAACATTGTCTTATGGACTAAATTGCCGCCGAGGCGTCGACTTCTGCGCGCACGGAGTCACACACACACAGGTGATAGGTCCCCGTCGCGTTGCGAGACAGGAGTCCTTGGGCCACTAACTATATTTTTGCATCACCCAACACGGCCAGCAGTGGATTATTAAGATGAGAAATCGTGATTACATTTCAGGGCAATTGAACACGTTCCCAGGTTTCTTAATCATTCTAGCTTATTGGGACTGAGTTCACTCGCTGCTATACTCTTGATATGTTCAAGGATTTCTCGATCTCTTCAGAGTTGAATCCTCTGGCCGTCTCGAAGTTTTTTTCCATATTATTCTCTTGTAAAGAAGATTGGGTAGTTCGGCGATGCGGGACCATTGAGAATTCCTTCCGTGCTCTCTCGGATACTAACCAGCCTCGAGGCCAAGCAACAGTTCAGCCCAGCTCGGGCATAAATAATTGTTCGCTATGTTGCCACATTTAGAACATGGCCTACCAATTCCAGCAAATATTCACGATTACTGTTGTTTTTGTTTTTTTACTATTTTTGTTACTGTACTAACTATTTGGCTCTATACCAAAATCGGCTGACTTTTATTGAGATCGCCCAATCAGTAATCTGGTAGTAGTTGATCCGTGTAGAATGTTTCATTAGGCACGTGAATCTTTGATCACTGTCGTTTTGGCTGAAGAACAAAATTGCGTGTGATCTGTCTCTTTGATTTGTTGTACGACGATTGAATGTTTGTTCGCCACACGAAAAGAGAGCTAGAATAAGACGAGTAATTGGAACAACTTTCCTTCGTTCATAGATTATTTATGAAACGAAACACTTGCTCGTAGAATAATCATATATCAATCGGTCAATTGTAGAATTGAAACCATATCTGTACGAGTCTGTCCCGCGCAAGTTCAACGAATGTATATATTATATTTTTGTCCTGAGAGATTGCTCGTTCGATGAAAGTAGTGAAGGCTTTCAGTCAGTCCCCTTTCACACACTCAACGAATTTTACGACACATTTTATCAAACTCGACGGATTTGTGTGTTTTATGCTCTTGCTCCACTTACTTCCCAACAAGAAACCCAACATGAAACTATTTTCGACATTTGTTTCATCTCATTAGTTTTTCATCGTTTTGTTGAATTGTTTTTCAGAAAGGATCAGAAGTGTTGGTTCAAAAGGTTAAAAGGTTTTAGAAATGTGAGAAAGAACCTAGTAACTATGGAAAAAAAATATAAGCTCATATGTGCTGGTATATAGGAACTATGGAAAAAAATTTAAGCTTATTTATGTGTGCCGGTATATAGCCTATCGATAATCAAGCTATATAGACGGATTAAGTTAATAATCAATATTTAAATTTGCACAAATTCAGTATAATCATAGTCGCATCTAAATTGCATTTGAATTATTTTATACTTTCATATCTGGGTCCTTGTAAAAATGGCCCATTTTTAGTGCGCCTTACGAGAGTCATTATACAACTTGATTATAACAAGTAATTACCGATATTAATTTATTATATTCACACGTCTTCAGACAGCGTGCGTGTCCCATTGTTTCTTCCACCCATCAAACCTTGGCACGTTGACGTTTTGGCACATTTTATTCATGCGGCGACTTGCACACAATTGTCGTATGTCTACATGGTGTGAATCTATAAAACTAATTAACATTCAAACCCATCGCAGGTATGTTGATTATGATTTGACCTGTATAGGCGCGAAGTGTTTATGCTAAACCTGAGGCATACTAATGCGGCAATTTCGAATCGAAACTCGAAATCGTCATTTTCAGAGAAAATTATTTCTAACCGAAGTGGAGCTCACTTGAAGTGACTCGTGGGAAAAATTGAACAAAGTGACGTATTATTGGAGAATGTTTATTAGTATCATTAATTGATTATTCCATTATTACAAATATATGCTTAAAATGACTTTATATTATGACTTTGCGGGTCTACATCAAATTTACCATTGCTCGTAGGATTTGAAAAATGAAAAATATCCCCCACCCTCAAAAAAATATATTATTACTGATTATTCTATTTATGAATGGGTAATGATTATCTGATTACATTCTGGTATTTGCAAGCTATTAGTGGATAAGCTCCTTGCTATGGACACTAACTAGTCTAGCGGTAAATAGACCCCACTTTTTGGCTTTCTTTTCGTAAGTTTATAAAACGCTTGATGATTACCACCAATATTTATTTTATGCCATGAATAAAGTTGAGAGAACTTGCGACTCCATAACATCTTTGAAGAAATGTCATACATTTTTTAAGTGTATATAATTATAATGATGGTTGACAGTCCATCAAAGTTTGTGTCCAATATGGGCTCTTAGCCAACATATTGAAAAAAGGAATCATTTTTCAACTTATAAACTTTTTTGCTCTTCTCGCCACCTGATTCAATATGGTATTTGATCGAATCCTTGGCTAGCTGGGGTAGAAAAAGTAGTAACTAAACAAAGCTTGCACAGATCTTTGTAAGAGTTCATTCACCATTCACCAATGTGACATGATCCTAAGAAAACTAGCAACTGATAATCCGTAGATAGAAGATATATAGAATATCATTCAGATCCGTGTACCATAGAGTCTTCATTGTCACGTAGACTGAGATTATTCTGTAGCCAAAAGAAGTTTCAGTTCATTCAATCGTTTCAGTTATTTTTTAATCATTCTTCTCGTCCTTTACCTGTTTTTTTTACAAAAAAGAGTCCATGCTGCACGATGCTGAGAACTATCTGGACTAATGTAGGCCTATAATACAAAACCTAACACAATATTATTCCAGATTGCGTTTAATGACGTAAAGGACAACATAACCCTTGAACCAGATTTTAATGAACAATGACGATATTTTCCCCCTAATTTTAGAGAAAACTAGAAATTATCACCTCGATTACAAAAATTATGATAATTTATTGCCCTCCGGAGACCATGAGTCATGACGTAGGCATTACCGATTCTGTATATAAACATCAACAGAATCGAATAATGAATCGAATACGTCAATTGAACCAGAAAAAAGGCAGTCACTAGAGGACAAATAAATAAACTATTATTTTTGAAATTGTGATTATGATTTCTAGTTTTCTATGAAATTAGGAAAATAAATATAGTCATTATTCTTTGAAATCTAGTTTCAGGGTTGTGGTGTCCTCTTTGGACCTTCATTTCAAAAGTGTACGACAGTAGACATTTACAATTTTCATATTTTCTCCATTAGGCAGTATAGAAGGTTTCAGCTTGGGTTCAGCTTACAAAATATGTTCATCTTGTCTATAGCGTTTTATTTAATCCAACAACTTTATTGTGATATGTTATTACTTAGCATGGTCTACCGTATCATAGAATTGAATCATTTCTGAATTCGGTGGTACTTTATCAATGTACAAATCCTTCAAACTTTATTTGTTTGCTCTTAATCTCGTGGTTAGAGAACTTTTGGCTCGTTCAAGCTAGAACCTTGTTCGTGACCTCTGGTCCTTTATCCATTCCATCTCTCCTTTCCAACTCGAAACTGTTCATAGATCTAGACTAAATACTAAATACTAATAGATGTGAGTGCTATTCCTAACGGTACCAAATGTCAAACGCGTTTATCAGGATAAGTATGGAAACCATACAAATATATTGTGTAACCTCACCGGCTTCCCTCACGCAAGGGTTAACTGGAGCATATCGGTCTCCCTCAGTCGAGACGGCGGTTGCCTGTTGCATGATATCTCTTTCTCTCTTTCGTACGACTTATTGCTTAATTGATTTGAAAAAGTCAGATCAAATGTTGAACAAACTGTTGCTCAATAAAAAAAGAGGTATGCGTAAGACTTTCGCAGGTGCGGTGCCGCGCGGATCCTGTCTTACCTTAGTTAATACTCCTCTTATCTGTACGGAAATTCTTCTAGTTGTGAAAGTGTAATATATATTTTTTTTTTAGTTCGAGTAGGCCTATATTACGCTACATTTGTTGGTCCATTTAGAAATCGATTAAATGTTGAACAAGATATTTTCTTTAATTTCAGATTACGCAGTTGGAGTGATTTTGGTGCATCGTTTAAGGAGAGTCTGTTCTTTTATTCGGAACAATAATTAATGTGAGTAACCTAGAAATAGTATATTTTATTAAAACAATGTTGGTCATGTTTATATAACTGAACGGCAACGGATGTTGTGACTTGGAAAGTTTGTTTTTATATATTCATTTGATAATAAAATGTAGAGCCCTCTACAGTCCAGTCACGCCGAACTACCGACAGCGTCTGTCTCACACTGACCTATGAACTTCTTATCTTGTCTCGGGTCAAGTACCAACTTATCAGCACTTACAGAAAAACAAGAGCTATACGTTTTGTATATTTCCGTTCGTTCACCTTCAGCCGAAATCTATTAATTGATTGACCCGTCCCAGCCATCCTCTTACATCATTTCGACACTGCTCGTGTCATTTTACACAGTTATATTATTTACAATCAAAGAATGATGCTTTGATTTGTGAACTTCAGTCTCAACATCCACCAATCTAGATAAGTAATTTTAAAAAGTCAACTTACAATCACTGTCTTTGTTCATAATATATTGTATTATTGCTATCGTTGAATTTAATTTCATATAGACATAGTTAAGGGAACCCACCCTCGGCGTAATATTTTCAGTGTCAACACAATGCTTTGAGGTAAAAATCGATGGCAAATATATCGAATGTTACATACAAGTGATCTTTCCACCTTTGCTATGATAAAATTTAACCGACCATTTTCGACGTATGCTGTCTGCATCGGATGACGATGGTTTTGTTGGAATTTGTTGATTTTATATCATGCGCGGTTAAAATTACATCATCATTTATATTTGTGTGAAATCACACTGGCGGGAAATGTTTCTCCAATGGCGACTGGGGACCCCTTGAGGGGTACTTATAATTAGAATCATTACAATAACTTGGAGAAAGGATTATAAGTAATGTCTGATGACTAGACAAGTGTCTCTAATCCAGGTTTGTGGATTAATTGTATTTATTACAATCAAGTATCTGTCTGTCTGTCCACCAACATGGTGTTCACCCACACTAAAGCTCGAGCTAGTATGTGAGTGTTGCCAGACACTGCTGTCAGACGGTGGAGTGGCGAGAGGAACACATGGCTGATGGTCGGTGTACTAATCGCGTGAAACTGTGCACGCACGTGATAAGTGAAACACATCTGAACGAATCACTGTTCACGCTGACAGTCATCTGGTTATGACAGCAGCCACCACTCGGGATAAACATGTGACTCAGGTTCTGACAGGCGCGTAAACTAAATAATGATTGTTGTATTAGTATAGTTAGTTAGTTAGTAATCTTGGAGACCTGAAAATATATCAGGGAATGTGAAATATATATAATGTCAGGGAATGAGGGAAAAGTTGAGGAAATTTAATACTATTATACAAAAACTGGAAATCTCAGGAAACTTCTGTTCTAAGTGTTTATTTAAACGTGTATTATGGTATGAAATATTAATAAACGTAAAATATATTTTATGTCGGGGAATGAGGGAAATGTTGGGGAGATTTAATACTATCATATAAAATTAGAAATGTGAGGGAACTTATGTCGTATAGTGTTCATAAGTGTTGATTTAAACGAGACTTACGGTATCAAATATTACGGTAGGGCCTATCAATAACGGTAGGGCCTATCAAGTATTAAAGTACCATTTTAAACAGAAGTTAGGGTTTCCGTGAACAGACCTGAAGAAATATGTAAAAATTTCCACTTTGGGAAATTCTGATGGAACCCTGTTGAATACTAGAATCGTTTACTGCTGGTCGTATAGTGACAAAATCCAAGTATTTTTTTCCGTGGATGCTGATTTGAAACTTGAACGATCCACACGGTAACTGTTAGCTGAATAGAACTTGTAAAAGCGTAACTAGCTTCGCAGTAATGGCAAGCCCTCTGCAAATTTACGAGCTTCTCCTCGCTCGTTAAAGTTTGGCATTAGTTTGGGAAATTGCTGTATTATTCCAACAAAATTTATTCGATCCACTCAGCAAAACTTCTACATGAGGGCGAGGATGTAACCAAGCTTTGAAGGTATCCCTCGTTAGTGTAGTCGATTCTTTTTGTCGAGATAACTTGCCTAAACTGCGTGCGTGCTGAAGCATGTAATATGGAAGTATTGAATACTTCCATTCTATATTGTTAAATTTCAGGGTTCGTTTTTTTATATTTTTCAGTCTTGTTAGTTGTTTCTTTTCTTTTCCCTGCGCTTGTTTGCGCCTTCACGTGCCGAACGTCTAAAATAGAATTTGTCTTGAGAAGTTTTATGTATACGCTCTACGTCTACCATAGATATACCCTCCATCCTCCATCTTTATTCTTCTTTCTCGACTTCCTTCCTTGTACCACTTGTACAAGAATTTCTGTGACCGAGACGTGTGACCGAGTTGTTAATCTGAAACGTCATTCAGGAGACCGGGGTTCGATTCCCGCCATCGTCGACCATCCTGACAAAGCTTTTCCGTGGTTTCCCTCTGTCGTACAGGTCAATACTGGGATAGCTCCTTAACAACAGGCCACGACCGACTCCTTCTCACTATCCAGAAGCACCTAATAACATAACCTCTCATCTCATATATCATTCACCGACGCCAATAGATCGTAGTGATCAGTAGAGTGCGTCGTTGAACCCAATATAAAAAAATGTGTTGGTGGATCGACTGTACCCAACCTTGGACTGTACCAGCCGGCAACCTTTAGGGATACTGGATCGGAAATACGGTCATTCGGGAGTGCCGGCTCTTGCGGAAGGAAGTAGAATCACGATAATATCTTTTGTGTCCATATTAGAGTGTTTCCTTCAGTCGAGGCAAGCTTTGAAATCTAATTCCAGACGGATGCGGGTTCGAGTCCTGCTGTAGACTTGGCCGGGTTTTTGTATTCTTAAACTTATCATCAACTGATCGGTCGTACCCCCGTATAACCTAGCTGCTTGTGGAGTCGTGCAATTGAAAAAACAGTCGTACATATTCATTGTCTGTTTTATGTTATTGTGGAGTGTTTATAGGTCTGGTATAGAACTAGTGGTATTGGTTTTGATATTGTTTCTGGACTTGTTTGTGATATTGAAATAATGCCCCGATTCACGTCCCCATGATTTGTTTAGCACCGTTAGCGCACAACATAATGTATAGTATACGAGACATATTCATAGTTATATATTTTAAAAAGTTGGTCTGGCTATGGTCACCCAACCAAATACCAATCATTACATCTATAGACCAATCGATATGAATCCCATTGGACATTGCATGTGTGATTTTCTGCTTCATTGCGGATATCATATACGACCACACATGTGTATATACATGACTGAATGTGTATTGTGAATTGTGATAAGCATATATTTTATTTTTATACCATTTGTTTTGGTTGTTCGTTTTTTTGTAATGATTACGTTTCATTTGTCATGTTGGTTCACGACCATATCGTCTGGTTGATCACGCCCATATTTGATACATAATTTAAAGAGGGAGAAATTAACAAGGGGCTTTTACGATTCGATATTATGCTCGCAAACAGTCTCGTCTAAAACTTATTAATTCCGTCATTAGTATTGTATTTTTATGATACGATAATTTTGTAATTAGCCAAGGACTTCCGGATGTTGATCAAACTGGAAGAATGCTTTTATATATTTTTTAAACTACATCATGCATTTCCTTGAGTGTATGATGGAATTGAGAAATACTATTATGGTGCACATAAGCCGCTTCTAATCACCAGAGGCATGCAAACAACGAGATGCAAAGATTAGAAGATCTTCGATTGCACGTAACTTATATACTAATGTGATATTAATGCATCATTTTTCTAATTTACTCTTTAATTTATTTTTAATCATTTTTTTACCTAAAACTGGGCCGACTGCGAGTGCATGATGAGTGGGTCGTACGTTTTTTGTGTGTAGTTTCTAGTGAATAGTCTCCTTTCGAGTTTTGGGATGATGGGAAGAAGATCAAGACGATGGCCTTATGTTAAGGAATCATCTGAGTGTTAATCATATTTTAATTATTCTTTGGGGTGGTAAGATCGCCCTTGTGGTGCCCTGCTCAAACGATCTCATCTTTCATCCATAGCCTTAATTGGGGACCAATGATTTTGTATCAAGTTTCGATGTTATTAAAAAAAGTATTGATCTCCTGAACGTTATAGGAAACCAAGAGAAAACTTTTTTCAGGGTCAGGACAGCCTGACGGGAATCGAACCCTAGTCTCCTGACTGAAAGGATGTCGGTACACTTTGAGGATGCATGGTCAAGTAGATCGTCGAAAAAATGTGATATCTAGCAAAGATGGAGGATGTTGCACGGAGAAGGTAATAACTTCGACGGTAAAATTGTGGTTTTATAGTTTGTATATAAATTCCGTAAGTTTCTTAAAAATAAGGCATTCAAAACAGTGTGTTCATCTCTATAAGTGCCTCGTTTTACCATAGTATATGGTTTTACGATGTAATATGATATAAATAGGTCCATTATACTGTCTTCCGTCCATCATTGTAGGGCCTACTTACTGTATTAATTTTTATAATACTCGCGAGATCACAATATAGGGTATATTTTAAGTTGAAGGAATAATTATTAAATGCCGGTATTCATTTTTCCCCAGTAATAGTTATTTGAAATCTTGACATTTTCTACCATATTTTTTTCCAATTAGAAAAGTCAATAACCTAGTTTAGAAAATATTAACATGTTGAATGGGAGCGGTTGCATTCCAATGCAGCCAACTGCAATCTATCGATCGTCGCTGAAAGGAACAACATTTTTAGAATTATTGGTTTGTACATGGCCTACAGCCCTAATTTTCTTGGAATTATAACTATTGTTTTTGTTGTATAATAGGCATATACTCGATGAGCTGAAAATTGCACTTTTTGCGAAAATTCAGTGAAATCGAAACACAATGAACATTAAACAGAATAATGAAGAATTATATTTCTGGAATGTTAATAATTCATATCTCTTTAACACCTAATGGCAAATCACTTCGCTCCATTTCTTTTCATATTTATGTGCGGTGATTTAATTTGTATAAACATCTCAGGTGACTTGACCAAATATGGTATTGTTTTAGCAAACATCTAAATAAAGCACTATAGGCCTATACAAAAATAAATATAAATAAGTAACTAATTATTTATGAAGTTTTGAATCGTATCTCAAGCGTAGGGCTACGTAGAAGGTTGATTTTCTGTACCAGACGAGTCGACATAATCAAACTATATATATAAAATGATCACGGTGTTCATTTATTTTTTATTATGTTTATGGTTTATCATTTATTATATTGTTGTGACTCGTGGTTATTGACTAACGCTGTATGTAGTGTTGATTTCCAACCCTAGAAATCAACCTAAAATAATCCAATGTAACTAAACCAATCAACCTAACCGAACAGACATATCATAAAGTATAAACTAATATAATCCGACTTTAATCAACCTGCAATAAAACTGCCATAACTTCTGATCTGACAAATAGCCTGGTCGTTTCGAAGATCTAATTACGTGCATGCAGATACGTAAACGTAGGTCAATAAATACTATTACGTTTTAATTGCTCTCTACCTTTTGCCAGCCTTCACTGCATCTTATAAATATCGCCGTTCATCATTTTTTTATTCTAAGCCATGCACGAGGTCGAACTGTGTAGAGAAAGATTCATTTCTTGACCTGTTTTAAATACACGACGAGTGCGAATAAGAAATGAAATCATTCGCAAGACCTAATTATTATTGTGCGATTTCTTGCAACTTCTGTACGATACCGGTTGAACGTACGGTTGTGGTCACATAAAGTGGTCGATCAAGCTGCATTAAAATGCATCCTGATGAATGTGTACGGATATTATACGTACTAAAACTGGAAGACAGTGCGTACGCATTTCAACTAGGACAGTTCACATATGCACTAAAACTAGGACAATGTGCATATGCACTGTAGGCCTACACCGGTAGTCTTGTGACAAAATAGCGGAATATCAGTTTTTTTGGTGATAACGTTTGATCAGTTTTAGTTATCAAAATTATAATAAAGAGGAAACAGATATTTTCAATACTTTCAATATAGTACAAGTGTTGGCTCTTTATCTCAAATCGTATAGTTGTCACGCGTATACGCGTTACAATTATGCGATATACGATGAATAGTCATTACTTACACCGTCTTGAAGTTATTGAAAATGTCTCTGTTTCCTCTCCATCTGAATTTTGATATCTCATACCGTTAAAAAGTTACCACCAAAAAACTGATACTCCGCTAAATCGACCCCTTGCACACTGCTTTCGCAAATCGAGAAATATACCTTTAAACCATTATTTTTCATTTTTTTAAACCAGTGTAATTGAATGAAAAGTTCACATCTCCAATATAATTTCATGGTCTTTAATTAATATGACATTTTATTTTTGTGAATTCAATCAGTTTTGTTAAGATAATACGTCAATGAATTGCATAACATTTTTTCATTCATTGACGTATTATGTTAAAACTGATTGAATTCACTGAAATAGAATGTCATATTAATTAAAGAACATAAAATTATCTTGGATGTGAACTCTCCATTCAATTACATTGGCTTTCGATCACAGATAAAAATGAGTGAAGTTAAATTTCTCTATTCTTGAATTTTAGTTACGGATTCGATCATTTTATGTGACCGCCAGTGTAAGTGCTCGACATGGTCTTGTACAAAGGAACACGTCAGTGACATCGATACGACATGGTGATGACGTCACGTCGACCGGTCGCAGGATTTGACGATATTAAGAAATGGATTTCGATCATTTTCTTTACTATTGTTGCTTTGCAATACATCAGTGTGTCAATAGTGCTGTTGCACATACGTTCTCCATTATCTTATTTAAGACCTTGATGCCCACAATAACATTGACTACAATTTTAATAATATTATAAGTATGTAGTTTTACCATATCGAATAGTTGATATATATAATATATATTTATTTATTATATGTGTTTGTGTGTGACTTATATACGTACGTTTTCTAAAAACATCACTATTACAGTCTTGATTTTTCAGTTTGATAGTTGAGAATCTATGATCGTTTTAGGACTATAATTATCTGATTTCTACGTTTATACTTGTATCCACAAAAGAAGGAGGTCGTCTGCCAACTAGATAATTCTAAAAGCTAGACGGTATAATTGTAGAGATACGCTCTGCCGCTTGAACCATTCAACGTTTTTGAAAGATGTAGTTTTGTTTGTAATCACACAAGTCTGATCCTGATGAATGACATGCAGCGATACAAATATAACGGTAGTATTTGTGTTTGTCATGTTGGTAGACGATCTTCTTCTTTCGTGGATATAAGTAGTCAATGCCTTACACTTGAATCTTTGAGAAGTCGATAGCGGAACTTCCAATCCAACCGTCAATGTTAAAGGATGGGCACAACAGTGAGATACGGCAGTCGTTTGGAATTCTCATTTCGCAACTACTGTATATATATATATATATATATATATATATATATATATATATATATATATATATATATATTTACAATAAGCTAACACAGTGAAAGCTTGAAAGCTAATACTGTATTGTATATTCACCACTACCGAATGATCTGAATTGAAATGAAATGTATAACTTTTTTCGAAACTTTGAAGACGTATGTTTATCACACGGGAATATGCCTACTAGTAATAAACTTCATGACATTATTAATACAGGGTGAGAAGAGGTAAATTAGGCTAGTGAGGGGATGTGGAAGAGGGGGGGGGGGATAAGAGTAAGTGGTAATCAGTTTTATTTCAACATTGCGTGACAATGACATACCTAGAAGTATATCAACCTTCTAGGCTATTGGGAAGAGAAAATGAAAATATTTTAAATAATAAAATTACGTTCGCCTAGGGCAAATGTCGTTTCTCTCCAGCTTGCTAGACTATATGTGAAACTATGAAAGTGTCATCGCGTCAAGAGTATTTTCACAGTTGGATGTGCATGCTATAAACCAACGGTAATAAATTATTCATGTAGCCTATCTACCAAGAGACAATTTCGTGAGACCTCTTAAAATCGATTGACTTGAACTGGGAAAATTGTCCGTCGGTTCTCTTGGTTTTCGAACGTCCCTAAATAACGCGTTCTTGCGTAACACAGTTAGGTAATACTTCTTCCATTATAACTTATTTTGTCTTAATGTAATGCATACCATCTACATGTATTATTATGGTGAGAGTAAAGATGCTCTTAGTGAATCGCGATCGTGCATCTTGTCCGCACGCTGTCACGTTTTCGCTTCGATCGTCACGAAGTTATTCATCTCGAATTTGACGTAATATCACAACTCGATTCACTTTCATTCATGCATGAGCTAAGTGCATATACTTTTAACCACGAAAGAAGGAATGTTCCAAGCAACCGTTTCCACATGGCACACCCCTAGCGCGCGGGTGGTTCGCGCCTTCTTTCTTGTACATAACAACTCGATGTCTTGAACCGCCATAACCTAATTAGAGCATGATGATGGTTACCTAGAAAATGAGCAGATGACATTGCGCACTAGTGCATGTGGATAATTGAAACGCAGATACAAAAAATGTAATCAACCCTGCCCCCAAAACGGTTGCCACTGTAAAACTGTAAACGTGCACAGTTTCATAATATATACAATGAATTTTCGTCATTAGATAGACCTATAGCAAAATTACACTAAGAAAGTGTAGGAACGTGACACTTTTTAGAGAGTAAACAAAGTTGTGACAGTAATTGGTTGCAGTTGGTTGTGATGGTAATAAATGGAGAACGAAGAATATTATATAAACGCAGCAGTTGTTTGCTGAGAAAGTGATGAGAATAGGCTGTTATGACGGGGATCGGAAACTTTACCTTGCTGAGGGTAGGTTGGGTTAGGTAGGTTAGGCTAGAACATATTTGAAATAGATTGGCAAATCTCCTCTAGCAAGTTGTCCGCCACTCGTATTGACTAATGTAAAAATATAATATCATATTATAAATATAATATTGGCAAGAATTAACATGAGTTGATTTATTGGCGATGGCGAATAATATCATCTGAATTGCCTCCTAATTGTAAATTCCCTGCAGTGGACGTTTATAAATCAAGTATGGCGTCATTGTATTGTATTCGATTTTCTCCAGCGATACAAACAATAACAAAGGGGCGAGACCAAAAGTATTAGTAGGCCTATAGCTCCTGGGTGTGACTGTCGAAAATGTTGGCCCTCCAGATATTATTTGTGCGTTTGTGTCAAATTTTCGCAGAATCCATTTTTGAAGCAGCCCCGAACAGCAAAAAAACACATGTCTGCACTTTCTATTCGTTCTTTCTCGGTTTTATTATATCATTACGTATAATATTATGTTGACTTCATCAGATTACTTTCTCAAGTTGATATCTGTGTCGAAATATCGTTATTTTAGTCGTTTTACACTATTATTAAAATACAGAATTAATATTTCATCATTTGATTTTTTTCAAAATTGGTTGATTTTAATATTGGGTTTAACGACGCACTGTACTGATGATTACGATCTATTGATGAGATGAAAGGTTATTTATTTTTTATTTATTTTTGGATAGTGCGAAGGAGTCTGTCGTGGCGTGTTGTTAAGGAACCATCCCAGTATTGACCTGAACGTCAGTGAGAAACCACGAAAAACCTCTTGTCAGGATGGCCGACCCTGGCGGGAATCGAACCCCGTCTCCTGAATGACAGTCCAGCGGGCTATAGCCACTCTTCTACTCGTCTCAGTTTTATATTTTATTTTGGTAGGGTTTTATATTATAGTTGTCTTTGTCTTTGTCTATATTACAATAGGAACAAAGTTAGTGCGTTGGTTTTGAAAACGATAATGTAGGCATATTAGCAAAATCGAGACTACCTTTTCAAATAAGTGACTAAATATTGCGCCATTATATAATAAATGACATAGCATGCCTACGGTTGCATTTTACCAAATCGCAGACGTTGGGAGATACAGAGAGATATAGTGAGCGAGAGAGGGAGAGCGGGGATGCTGATTGTATATACCCGGTATGCATTCATTACTTTCTCATTTGATGTATTGACGTAAGTTTCCACTTGTATTGTGGTCATGTGTATAGTTAGGAAATAAGGTTAAAAAGAGGTGGGGCAGTCAGTCAGTCGGTAAGTAAGGAAGACTAGATTCTTGCATGAGATAATAGTCACGATAAGCCACTTGGCCCTGGCAAGGTCGCCTACTATCTCCTACTAACTCGTTACACCTGACGGCTTCTCATACGCAAAGTATCTCTTTGTGTAAACAATAATGTAAACACTAAGTGAAAAGTTTACACTAGCCAGACAGTATTATAATAGGCCTACCCTTATAGCTGAAGAAATGAAACTTTTTCGACTGTCAGCGGTGTACATCCAAATATTTTAATTGTCGATACGTAATCATTAACTGTACAACCCTTTATTGTTGTAAGTATAAACTGACCTAAATTTTTTTTTCGATCCAAGGTGAACAACAATTGAACAATTTGCATTATGCTATGCTATTGTGTCGACTTGCTGCTTACCACCTGTTACATTTTGATGTTTGTTAATCTTGTTTTTAATCATTTTAATGAAACCCTCTTGTAATTGTTCTGTTCGAGGTATACCGAAAGATTATTTTCTATTGAGATCAGTTGGTTAAATTGTTACTACAATTCTGGTAAAATAATGCCTACTTTTAAAGAGCCGTCTTTTCGTATGTAGTAATTGACTGAGCAGCCGTAAAAAGTAGCGTGCATCAATGTATCGCCAGGTGTCGCTAGTGGAGCGAATTTACGTAGCCAGTCAAGTAGTCACCACTCTTACCGACACTTGCTACAAAATAATGGAACACATGGGTATGAATGGATTTTCGAAATTCGAACGATTTTCGTATATTTACACCTCGTTGGGTGGACTGGACGTTCGAATTTTCTATTTCAACAGCTGTATTTTGTAGCATACTAATCAAGTAATTATACTAGTAATTAGTAATTCATCAATGTAAGTCGTGAGTCTGGACGAACATACGCACCTCTTCCCGATTAACAAATGTTTTCTCCACGTTTGAGACGTAAAAATGAAATGAAAAGAGCCCTGGAACATGAATGGGAGGAGCTGAATTATCGCATCTGGGTATGAATCTTATAGATTTTTATAAAATACTCCCTTTTGAAGCTTTAACTATAAGGTAGGCAGATATCCGCTTCAATATATTTTCTGCGGTATTCAATTTCAGTCTAAAGAGTCGGGCGAGACCTAGTGACCCTCTACTAATAGTAGGCCTGAAACCTATTACTGGGAAGAAATAATATCGCTTATTGTTATGTACATTGTTATGTTATTGAACAATGGGCGCTAAATTATAATGAAGTAGACCAGATGTACTAGAAGTACAATTATTATACAGGATAACCACCTTGAAAAAGATATATTCAGTTACTATTTCTTACTAATTTAAGCCTCGTGCCAAGATCCAACTTATCATTTTGGCACTTTCGTTGTGACAACAATGAAATGAAATTTCAAACAGTGTAGGCCTAAATCCCGCCTAATATAATCAAGACTTGAGCGGAACCTGTGATGTATGTACCAGGCCTAATACAGAAGAGTAGATCGTATACTTACGTATTTTCTTGTAGTCATGTGGTCATATTACGCATTTGAAATAATCTGATATTTCAAGTTGTGGTGAAATTTGTCCTGTTGTAGGCCTAAATTGTAATTGTATTAGTGTCCATGACTAGAATTTCATCAAAATAATGAGTACTATAATATATACGTCTGCCAAATAACAAGCGGCTAACAATCGTCGCCATGGTCGTGGTGATCAGTAAACTGGTGAACTATCAACGATTGTAATTCGTTTTTGACCAAATAACCAACTAGTGGACATTTTTCACGTTTTCCAACAATGAGTGGCTATACTTGATGGAGGCATATTACCGTGTAATTTGTATTGTTGCCTTTATTTTATTTGTATTGTTATTGTGTGTGGCCTTCCTCCATGTGATAACTTATGACCACGACCGAATTTCCTCATCGCTCTTTTAATTCCCAATACAGTAGAAACCTTTTTGTCATCATCCATCCATTTTCATCCATTTTGTAAGGACTTTGATAGGCTTTGAAGTATATTAGCTTGTACGAAATGTTATAGTATGTTCATGTCGACTCGCTTACAATTTAGCTTTGCTTACTTATAGACGACAATGATCAACACTATTGAGCCAGGCACTCAACACTGTGACAATATGGGTACGCTTTACTGTCATTTAATGTCATTTGCAGGAGGCCTAGTAACTAGTAAGGCTTTATATAAAGTATAATATAGTATGCAATATAATTATATATATTCATGACGCAAGTTGAACGATGATCATGAATTGCCTCATGGCTTATGCTAATATATAATAGATTTGCAATGGATAGTGAAACAGGGTGCTTTCTACAATGATATATTTTTAAAAAAGTACTAGTAAGTTTCTGAAATACCCGGCACCTCCACCATCAACTTCTCGAACAGCAAGCAGCTCGTGATAAAGAGCTACTACCGGTGCTGTCCACCGCTGCACCCTGGTGGACACATTTGGAAGCTCAGTTTTCACCACCCTCGAAAATAAAGCCAGCTAGAACTTATAACCCCCCCCCCCCCTCGAAGGATCCAGACACCTTGTCGTGGTATGGGGGCTTGCGTGGCCCTGTGATCTCCAGAGCTGTCGCCGGGAGCAACTTATTTAGGGGTCACCCATTGCGATTAGGTCTGGAGTGAGGGTCCAGACGGGGCGCATGACGAGCGTATACCGGAATGAAGTCGACTCGATGGGTTTGGGTGTCCAACCTTACCTGAACCCTAACCACATTTTGTTCAACTCAATATATGAACCGAATAAATAACAGAACTCAGTAGGGCTGGAACTCAGTTGAAAGTTACGAACCCGATTTTCTTCGTTGAGTACGATTGGCCTATACCATGAAAAAATAATTAATTTTAAACGTCGCCGGAGATTGAACGTCGACCTGAGGCAAGCATACATCCGCATAGCGCTATTGTTATCATCGCTGCCTCTCGTGATCGGGGTCCATGGCTCGATTTCCGGCGCAGTAATGTTCATTTTTAACAAAATAACCATCAACTCTTTGTCTCGAGCGCCAGGTTAATAAATTTTATGCCTAGAATGACTTTATGATGATTTTTATTAAGTTCTTGATAGTGGATAAGTTTTTTTTTGTTCCATTAGACTACAGACTCTAAATTATCGTCACAAATTGTGTGCCTTTTAAATTTTGTTCATAGTTCCATTTTAAACGAGTGGCGGAAAAATTCTCGTGACCTGGGAAGGGTTGAGAAAATTACAACGTTGTTCTAGGATAAGAATGAAACTGCAGTCTATCTCACTTTTGTTGAAATGGCAGTGATGCTTTAAAGAAAAATATCAGTGCTTCTAACCCGGCCAACAGAGATATCGTTTTGCTCCCCCATATTTTTTGGAAGTATACTTTGAAATGAATAGTATTTATAGATACCTCCATAAAACGTATTTTTCTTACGGTTTTTTCATACAATTATAAACTTAGCATAGTTGTACGACAAGAACATCGGTTGTTTTGTGTTGGTTATTGAAAACTGATTTCTATATTTTTAATTGTTTTTCCCGGACATGATAGCCATAGTCCACCCTAATTACCCTCCCTCTACCCTAACCGGTACCTCTCTCTCCCCTTTGTAAGGTTTGCTGGGTTCTTATTCACACCACTTTAGTTCCTACCCCATTTTGTGCTGTTTCTCCATATGCCCATATTTCATCAGAACAGGTTATGAATTAATTTTTTGTACTATCGATATGTTATATAAAATTCGAGTAAAATAGAACAAAACATTACTCGACAAATATCTCCGTCCGAATTATCATTCATATTTTTCAATAAATTAACGTTATAAAATGTAACAAACTGTATTAATTTTGTATACCTTCAAGTATTATGAGCTACCTGCAAGGTTGAAAGTTATGTCAGTAATTATATAGGCCTACGAATGTCGTCTGGCGGATTACAGCATGCATTTTAAGTGTACTGGTAATTTGATATTTGGCTAATAGTCGGTCGGTTGCATGTGTCATTTAAATATCTGTTGAATGATGATGTCACGAAAGCCGTGAGAATGTTTTAAAAGACCACATGTTGATGTCATCCATCAAATTTAGTTCTACTTCTTCTAGGCGTGGATTCGCCTCTTCTTATGAACCAGATTAGCTATAGATAACGTTTATTCAGGTTGATATACCCGGTTACATAATCTCAAGATTCTTCTTCGTGTTATTTTATAAATATTTTTTCCGCGGGAAAATGCGATAGTATGATAGTATTCGGTAACTACTATTTTTAATAAATGATCATTTTTTGAAGGCCTATAGTCTACTTTGTAAGTATAAACTTCAATCGCTATTCAAATGGTGCTGAAAGACCCCATCAGATCAGTAACTAGATTATATGGGAATTGCTTTTCGTCATTAGCAAAGTCATCAAAGTGATCAGGCAATAATAATAATTCCTCCGCCTTATTACTTCTGCTTCTGATTCCCTATTTTCCTTGTTCGTCTCTGTCCAAATCGTTGAACTTGTATCCTATAATTACTAATATTACACATTTTCTCTTCTGTTTTAGGTAAGTGTCACTTCATATTCAACAATTGAAAACTAACACCTGGTGTTTTAGGTAAGCATTCTATTTATTTCCGTCACTCTGACTTCGCTCAATCATATCATTCAAATTGAAATCGACGAGTCGTTGTTTCTGGATGATTGTAATTGACGTTGCATACAGACAGATGTGAATTTGAGTGAGGTATTAGGATAGAAACTGTGTTCCTATAAAATGTGATGTCATACCGGCGTGGTGATTCGTTTAATGTTTGTTAAATTGTTAGTGTAGACGAGCGAGTTAATTGAGGTGGATGATCACATACGTACACTTATAGCCAAGATAAGAGTGGTACTCATTTCGCTAATGTAATAGGACCGTGTGCAGTCGTTTGTAATTATTGTGTCAGGACTTGTGTAAAGCTGGCATATTCGCGAGGTTTACACGCTTACTCGCTCTAGATGGATTAAATGCAGACGAACAAAAGGTCTAAAGTCAAAGACCGTACGGGCCATTGCCAAAAACTATTAGCTGATTAAAAAGCGCTTTAATTTGTTTGGCAATCACATAACATTTATTTGTACGAGATCGGTTTCGAAGCTTGTGAAACTATAAGGATAATGTGAATTGGGACATTTTGCTAATAGATAAATTAATTTATGTTGTCGTGGTTGGATACTTTGATGGTCATAGCACAACGTACTCGCAGTTGGTACTTATTTGCCAGATGTGAAATGGATGAGAGTATGAAATCTAGACCTCCAGGGTAGAAACAGGGTGTGGAGTTTCCCAAAGGGGGTGGGGTAATGCAAGGGTATTGAGATCTGGTAACATTAACATCTGGCAGTCACATTTATAAGAGACATGTTACTGACAAACCTGGCAAAGATTATCAGGCGAGATTTTATTGTAATGTTCGGAGTGAAACATGTGTTTTGGATCAAATGGTTTATAGTAAGACGACTTTGCACGGTAAAATAAAATACACCGCGATTCAATCAACACCAGATTTCTGTCGAGAAAAGTCAGAGTATCGATCGTTGTTAGCAACAATGATGCTTTCATATTTTTTGCGCCTTTTCTTTTTGATGTTTTAAGTGCTTTCTCGAAGCAGGAAGCCTATCTAGTTGTTTTGTAGCGCTATAGGTAAAGGGTTGGGAGGGATGATATATAGTCTGTCAATCTGTCACCTACGTCAGCCATCATTCCTCCTCTACCAACCCTTATACATTCGTCAGTAGACAATATCCATTATCTCACCACAAATAAAGGAAGCTATATCTGTGATCCCAACTAGACTCTTCGTCTCCTAAACAGTAAAAAAAATCCTATGTAGCATTGCTGCTGTCTTTGGTTTATCATTACTCTAATGTAATGCTTTCACTATGTCTTAGATCTCACTTCTTCGTTCAATCTTTTCTAAAGTAACAAAAACTGAAAATCTGGTCGCAGAGCTCGTGTAAAATCTCTTTGTCTAGTCTTGTTCCATCTTGTTGTTCCGACATCTTGTGTCACCCCATGTTACGTCAAACCAACTCTCCAGTCGAGGTTCATTACCGAGATTAGCTGGAACTGCTTTACATTTGCTTTATATTGCTAGAATTACAATTCGTACCATCGGCCTGTAATTTTATTAGGAGCTGAACTATTATATATTGTCGTTGATATTTCATACATTTATATCAAAGTGTTGTTGATGAGGAATCAAATTACCAGAATATGAATTTATGTACAGTGTTCAGACAAAAGACAGCCTATAGCATCCAGTTTCTAGTCCGAGGATCGACTTGGTCCTCAATCGATGCAAAGCAGCGTCCTCGTTGCTTAGCAACACTCCGGTTAAGCGTTATTACATCCCCCATGTATTTACCCTCCCTCCCCCATCTGTCCAACCACCCACACACCATTCACCCCCCCCCCACCCTCATTCCTCCCCAGCCCCCTAGACCACCTCATTCAATACTCACGCGCAGCGAAGACTCTCATCTTCGCTTTACGCAGTCGTGAAACCCCTTTTTGTGCCAATACAGATATTCGAATTTGTTTGATATCTTTTTATCAATATATAATTTATTTCCTGTTCAGCCAGTGATGTATGTAATTTCTTGGGTAAAATGAATTTAAATGGCAGAGTAGAAATATATGTATAATCTAGGCTATGTACCATATTTTTACCGTACTTTTTATTTCGTGATATATATTTTCATATATTGCAAGTGTAGTAGTAGATTTGTTCATTTCAATTTCTAATGTTAGATATTTATCATGCTGCGAGCTGAGCATCGAAGAGCGACTGCATGAGAAAACTTGTATTGACGATTTAGCAAATATATAATGTAGCTACAGATAATAGAATAGATGCCGTTTCGAAATAGGTTTCTTGTTAGGTTTGAAAAAAAGACGTGAAGTTCGATTGTCAAAAACATAACCTTGAAAAAACTCGAAAAATGACCTCAAAATATAAACAAGACCTCCACAAAAAAGATAAATCTCGATGGATATGTGTATGAGAACTTTCACAAACATTTTTCTAACCCGAACCTTTTAATAAAATTAATTATAATCATAAAACGCGTAGAATACATCAAAGAGTTTATTATTCTTGAAATTAATTGCCTGCGGGCACAGAATGCCAATTTCGAATGTGCATTCAAAATACGATAGCCTCTAGCCTCGTAACCGGGATAGGGTGGAAATGAAAAGGAAAAGGGGAGACACGTTTGTTTTCCGGGTCATTTTCGCCTATAACTTCCAGTCTACCCCAATGTATTGTCGACTTGGATCACCTAGGATTCGTTCATAGTGCATGTATCTGTTATCAATTGTGTCATTGAAACCACATGACCGTCGAACTCTGAAATATATTGAACTCTGGTCATACCAAATAACTCACCTGATGGCAGATTACCTTGTGGCTGCAAGGCACTGTTGTAGAATCTCAATACGGGAGTGTTCGATTCCCGCATAAGGTATGCAGAATTATAGATATGCATCCTGCTATCCTTTTTAAGCCTCATTGTACAATTCTATTTAATTAATTACTCATCTAATATTCTGTATACCTATTGGTTGAAGCGTGAACATTGTACTAAGTTCAATGATTATATTAATGAGATAGTTGTATTGAATTTGTAACTATTCGCAGGTAACAACTTCCGTTTATAAAATGGTACTATGCGCTTAACATACTGCAAGCTTTATAGTGGCTGTTTCAATAAAAATACAATTGCATTTGCGTAAAACGAAGACAATTTTTTTAAATTCGGCGAGGATTTTTTTTACATCAAGCTTATAATCAAATTAGAGACAGAAATAGAAAATGAATGGTCGTATAGGTATACGAGTTTTTACATTTTTTTTAGTATGGACATTTTTATCGAAGTCTGATTTAGTAAATGATTTGAGAAGTGGTAGTTTTATATTTAATGAAATCGGTAAAAGTTGCACAGCACTCACTTCGCTCGGAACTTGCATAAACAATATTTCGACAAAACATGTAATTTTCCTGGTAAACTGATGTGTAGTGTTCATTCACGACTAGGTACCGGTATTCATTACCATCGAAATTTTACTTCTTTTTCTGAGTTCAATTTTATAAAATTGATTGGTGACATATTATTCAACAATGTGTCGGTCGGGTGTTTTTTCTGCAATGCATACATAATATATATATCTCAATTAAAACTGAACGAAATAATTTTTTCTTCCTCTTCGCGGCTCCTTTCGTATCAGTTTCAAAGAGTGTGCACTAGATGTCGGGCGGGTAACACTACGAGTGTTTTGGGGTGGGGCTTGGCATTGGTCTCGCTTCAGCCGCTTCGTTCAGTCAGCGAGCAAGACCAACACTCATCAGGAACAGGGTGAAGGGAGAAGAGCGAATTCATTGATCTGCGTTTCGCTTCTGCACAGCCCCTCTGCAAACCATTTGGATATCTAGTAAACCAACTACGAGATTTCGTTCAGAAAGACTTTTTATCGAAAGTTTCTGCGATAATAGATTCGTCTTGTGTCGAGTGGTGTATAGTATTTCGATAATAGTTCAAAAAGTGAAGTGTTGATTGCCAATCGAGCAATCCAGACCGAAAGTAAATTACCGCGAGTGTGTGTGTGAGCGGTGTGTTTGTACCCCTGGTACAGAGATTCTATGTGCTAACGTTTCATATTTAGCAGCCAAACTGTGGGGTTCAGGGCCTTTCTTCCTTCCTCCGCAGGGAATGTATTATCCAGTAAGTAAAGACAATTACAAATTCTACCTTGCAATTCAATCCGAAACGCGAGGTGTATATTTGAAAAAGGCGCTTTCTGATAGCTAAATATTGTTGTTTGCCTGGTTGCCTAGGCGCTCCGCAAAAGACGCAGTCTGCAGCGTGGTTTTTGCTCGATGCGTATTTTAGGGTGGCTTTGAAACGCTACCATATGGGTATATTGAAATTACACAATAATGTTATTCTGATAAAAGGGTACAATCATTGTATTATGTATGCTAGTTAGTGAAAATTTAATCCTGAAGCTATTTTTTTTTCACAACGTCTTGCATTAGAATAGCAGATAAGATGTACTATAAATATTTACACTGCATACCTAATTAACGCATATTAAATACGTTTTCATCAAACGACATAGGCCTGTGCAACAATAATCGAAATAAGTTTCGAAAACTAGTAAAGTACCGGTACAGTTATATTGGCTTATAGAAGTATGGTCCTAATGCGACAAACCATCTAGTCATGAAACGTCGATTAAAATTAGAGGAAAGATTGATTTTGTAATGTGTTGAATATTTATATTATATTTATTTATTTATTCATATGTTCGATTTATCTGGCTCGATTCCCGGTCGAGACGTATCTTTGTGACATGGGTAAAATATCACACATATCTCGATATTGGATCTTATCCAAAAAGTTTAATGATCTCACATATGTATATATATATATATTTATATATATATATATATATATATATATATATATATATATATATATATTATGAGTCAACAAGACAACAATGTATCATCTACCACTCTATGCTCATTAGAAAAGGGTCTAGAGTCCCTATAGAAATAGGCATGACGGTTAGATTATTTGATATGATCTATGGTAGATTCCGGTGCACGTATTGTTCCTGTCTGCATCCGCCTATCGGGTACGTCATTTTGACAGTGGAATACATAATATAGTAGGTTGGTCCTTAGCGGATACCAGAGAGACTATCACTAAGAGCGTTGTACATTATTCATGGCGACGTCGAAAACCATATATATATACCAGTCGCTATTGCCACCGCGACAGTAACTTATTTGGTTTTCAACGTCGCGACGTCTCTCATGATTCCTTGTGACCTTATTTTATTTCCCAACTTTTTATATACAATTGAAAATGTTACTACACATTTCCAGTTTATGAATTGTTTCATTCTTTTATTCGTTTGTGGATGTATAGGTCTACTTTATGAATTGTTTCCATTTCCTTCTAAGAGTTGAGTTGAATAGACGACTACGAACTGCTGCGTACTTCATTTGTTCAGACTCATCAATAAAGACTCATCCGTTTGAACCCCAATTGGCTCCCCCCTTCCCTGTGTCCCTGTGAGGCCGCATCGTCTATTATTCGTTATGCAACATCCTGTAATCTTCCCTTTGCCTTCCCTCCCCGCGCTGGGAATTCTGGTCCGTATACATTGTCTGCGTTGCTACAGCCTGTACAGCATCCGAACTAACTTGGCAAGGGAGCGAGATTCTTCGTGGAGGAGTGGAACGTTATGTTTTTGATTCGGTTGTTTTATATCTTCAATTAGGTTTTCGATTGTATCGTTTCGCGGGAAATGGCTGTTGCTAATTTTAGTGGATTTTTCTTTGTAGAAAAACATTTTCAGTTGAATCTGTTGTATTCAGTTGAATTATACCCTGCGCAGTGAACTATCAAATAACTATCCATCAATTTCCAATCACAAATGATAATTAATTATACCAATACTATAGGGGTATTACAAGTTAACATACTTGCTGTCACTTTCCATATGTTTAGTCTACTGGTTGATGAACGAAAAACTTCATTCATGCACCTCTGTTGATTATCTCTTCGGATAAGAGGGCAGGGAAGTCGATTTAACGAAATATCAGTTTTATTGTGACTACTTTTTAACGCTATTAGATATTATTTAGCATTGTAATTTGTTCGACACACATCTTTTTAATACCTATACAAACAGTCTGCTGTAGAACTGTTCAGAATTCGAGTCGTATATTGACACATGTAGACCTACACAGTCCAACTCTTGAGCTGGGCACGTGTGTAATTAATTGATTATTACCGTAATGTATTCAAAACAAGTGTGTTTTCTACCAATATTTGTTGAGTATCGTTTACTACTTATCGTTACTTATCGCCTGATGCCTGGCTTAAATCGACTTGCATGTGAACCAAAATTTTGGTTCATCTCCGCACTTTCTCTCTGTTCGCCGCTCTCCGCAGCTCATCTAACTACGGCACCGCTATATAAACTGATGTCACCGTTGGGCGCGGGTTTGAGTTCCGCATAAGGCATGTTTTTAAATACGTCCTTTAACTTACCTAGTTGTTGGTGGGGTCATTCAGCAAAAAAACAATCAATCTCTGTATGTGTATTTTTTATGTAGGTTTGCACTGACCATAACTTGGTCAGAAATGGGTGTTGAACCATGTATCAGGTTGAAGCCGAGGCGGGTTGATCTGTAGGTAGCTCGCTAAACCGCCAGTCAGGAGACCGGAGTTCGATTCCCGCCATTGTCGACCATCCTAACAGGTTGTCCCTAAATTTCCCAGTCGTTGAAGTGAATACTGAATACGGTGACACTCCGATTCCTTTCCACTGTCCGATCATCATATCGACTCTTTCACTCATCGACGCCAATAGTTAATATTTATAGTTATCATTATAATCGTCTTTACACCCGGTGTAAGTGAGTATAATGGGTGTTAAAATGATTAGTCTAGCTAGCTCTGTATAAGCTGCCGGGTGCGTGGTGTTTCGAACTATGATATTACTAAAACTGTATGCTGGCATACTCCTACTCTTTTGATCATGATTGGCATGTCGTATCAATCATGCAGGAACGCTGCGTGACTTGGGGAGCTGAAGGCTTATCCAAGTTTACTGGATTCTAATTCAAAGTAGGTCTACGTACAATCGCCTCAAATTATAGCTGTTGGTTTATTTTCTCACGCTCTTCGTAAAACAACAGTCTATAGGCAAGATCCAGTGCAACATACTAGACATGAGATACCGAGGTTGCACTATTTTTAATGATTTCAAATGACGAAAATACATGTGGCTCTTAGCTGAGGAGGTTAATTTTTGTTGTACTTGTATTAAATACTTGCTATCGGTATAGTAGAATTTTAAGGGGATTCTATCCACACCGTAACTTTTAGCGCTAATATTTTATCGTCTACTATCGTGTATCGACGATCCGTTAGATAATATTGTATATAAAAATTTAATTTAGATTATTCAAAGAAATATATTTTAAATGAAGATCCATAAACATGCACATTAGGTATCATCTTGAACTGTATGTATATTATGATCTGTGGTCTGATGTATAAATAGTTGGTCAAAATATCTGGCTTCACTAAATAAAATACGTATGATCTTTCAACAAATTTTTTCCCACAAAATTTGCATAATTAGTATTTTGTTGATTTCGTATCGTTGACTTCTAACGGTTTACGATGATATCACCTGGCGAGAATCAACTTCTGCAGGTGGATTAGTTCACCCTAATCACGGTTCATCCGCGGCAATCGTTCGTGTTCAGATCACCCTACTAAATGATATATTCGTGTTTCGACTTTCGAGATTCAACTTTATGAACGGATAGAACAATGTATTCAATGTACTTATGTATTTTGAACGTGTTTCGTTTATAAGAGCGTTAGATAGTTTTATCGCGTTCCAATTCCCATAGTCTCATTATAAAAATGGAAACCATCATGAAGAAAATACGATATACTAGAAAACTACATAATATGTCGTCGGTATTACGAAAATAATCGATCTGTGTGTTTATTATCAGTGATTTATATTGAAAGAAATCGGTTTATTTCGTTAAGTATTTTTGCTTTTTAATATTATTTATTGACCCAATTTCCCTGATCTTACTTGCTGAAATACTAGAGATGTTTTTTTCTTTACAATTGGCTGTTTTATATGCTAAATACCGCTACGAAGAAGATCGAAATCTAAGCATGAGACCTTCATTCTAGTATAGGCGAATATTATTCGTCTGAAAAAAGTTTCTTCCATCCATCATTGGTTTTGGCTTGATAACTATTTTTGTGTTCCCCTCTCACACTTCGAAGTTCTGGTTCGTTTTAATGAAGGCTGCCGAGAACCGACTACCTTCAGGACAATCAAAACGGGATTGTTTATAGAATGTTGATGGTTCTATTCGTTTTCAGAAAATCGATAAATTATTTCCACACCTCCAAGAACGCGATATAGCTTACATCGTTCTCCTATATTAGGCCTACTTTTAAACGTTGAAATAATATAACAACTAACTGAATGTACTGTGAATGTTTAAAATTACATTATAAGTACAATTTGTAATGATCCAACTATTACGGATCACGTATATTATGTATAAGTACTTATCAGTATTATTACTTGAATCTTGAGCTGTATGTGCCATACTAGATGCAGTTGAGCTTTATATAGAAGAGCTTTGGCCCTTACGACGAGGTTTAATGCAAAACAACGAACACAATATCATCTTTATTGCTAGCGACTCGCACGTGGGCTGAATATAGAATGCATATTTAATATTTCGCATTGCGCGCATCGAGATTGCAGCTGGGATAGGTCTGGGGAGACATAAACCTGGCTGTAATATTACAGGAGAGAATGTAGATAAAAGGGGAGGAGGTTTGTTACATCATGATACTCACATTATGAACGTTTGGAAAGACACTAGATTGTTTTACATAATGTAAATATGCAAAGATGAATTTAGTTTTACAAGTGATGATACGTGGGAAATATGAGCAAGTATATATCATGTGAATTTACTGAGACGAGTGGCTAGCACCTGAACCGTCTTTCAAGAGACCGGGCCTCGATTCACGTCGTGGTCGACCGTCATAATAGAAGTTTCTATACTATCCAAAACACGTGATAAAATAACGTCTCATTTCACTCATCATTCACAGACGCCGATAGATCTTAGCGATCAGTACGATGTTTCGTGTAACCCAATGTAAATAATTAATAACTTGTTTGAATTCGTAGTTTTCCCACACGCTAGGCTAATCATAAAAGGTTCGATTTGTTTCGACACGTTTTGCGTATTCGTTCATGCGTACATCTTTTATTGATTTTCGTCATTAATCGTAAATAGTGGGTACGTTCCGAAAATGACGCAGAGGTACTCGACCCTACTGTCGCGTAGTAGATTTATTTTAGCCACGTGCGCCGCAAAGATTCTTATTTCCCCCTTTTCCATCAAAATTCTACGCTTTCAATGGTCCATCTCCAATCCAATCTAAACGATACAGTCTCTGACTGCTTGCTGTGTCATCGTTTCTTCCTTGTTGATCTCTCTCTTGCTATGGTTAGGATAGCAGATGTTCATTGTATATATATATATATATGTGAGAGAGTTGAATTGGGGTCTATCCATGAGACTTATATATAGCCTAGTTTTTACCAGTCCAGTCGCCATTGGAGCAGTTTACAGGAATAAACTTGGCTCTCCCCTGCTGATGCAACGAACATTTTGGACGGGAAACTATCAACATTGCTTTCTAAGGTTAATTAAAACTATTGTCTGTAGCGCGTGGACCGCCGCGAAGCAATCGCTAATTAGAGCATTCTAGTGTTTTATAAAACTCACTTGATGATAGTAATGTTGCAAATTGCAATTACATGTTATTATCAATCTAGTATGGCAATAAATGTTGCGATTACATGTCTTACATTGCGATTTTTTTGTGATATTGACAGCGTTTGTATCATCCTCTTCTTTGGCAGGTTTGCTTAGGATAAATCGGTGTATATATTTTGAATATTCGTACATCGTACTTCAAGGCCCAATGATGTTTTGAACACATGTTTCTTGATTTTTTGTGTGCACAATGTGCGCAGTTTTACTTTTCATGTGCACAACAGCTCCCGGGTGCGTGTTTACTTATTCTTACAGGCTCTCATTGTATTTCTTTTTTTTTATCGGATAATAGATGGCATGTAATCATTGTCTTTGTGACGCAGTGGTCGCACGTTCGATTTTGGATCCGAAGGTAGCCAGTTCGAATCTTGCTGCAGTCAGACTTTTCTTTTTCATGAGTCAAAAGTTTGTATTCTAAAATTCTGCTATCTTGTCCGGAATAGGAATTGAAATTATACAGTAATTTGGTCCTAAGAGTTACCATTTCGGGGAAGTGGTGAGAGCACAGATAAGTATTGTTTTAGGGTTATAGTTGGTTTAGGTTTTTCCCTTCTTTAATATTTCCTTGTATTTTGCTTATGTTTAAAGTGAAGACGGTATGTACTGCATTTTTTCAGAGCAAAGGTTATATAATTTACAGTTTATTTTGCAATGATTGAGACGTTCAACTCTTGCGTTGGGACATAGATACAGGATTGTCAAGACGTATCCCGGATTAGACCGGACTCAGCTTACTATTTCAACCAAGCTAAAAAACGATAATTCCTATTCGTAGATATAACAACTGATCATAGATAGCCTACTTTGACTCAGTTAAACAGCTAAAAAAAAGTAACTTCTTGTATTCATGTATATATATATATATATATATATATACAAGTTGACGGGCTGTTTATAGTTATAAAGCTCCGTATGTGAAAAGACCAAACGGGAAGGCCTGGCTGCGTAAGAACGGAACATGTGTGAAACTTCACCCTCTCTTTATGTCGAATCGGGCCATTAATGGCAGTCGCGCCATGCTGCAGTATAGAAACAGATGAGGTTCGAACCTGAAAATAGCCCTCGACCGCATTGTTGAAGGATGCGATGCAGAACGCAGCCCCTCGCTTTTATATGTTGGTCGATACCCTTGGCTCGGTTAATACTCTGCTAGCTCGAAGAAAACACATACACGAGGTATTAGAGGATAAATTGGGCTTATTTTGACTTATTGGGTAGTTACTAGTTGAGGGTGTCGACCGAGTTAATACTTGCGTGTATTTGGGTTCATTTTTTCAAGGGCGTTCCCGTAATAGTATTATTATTTTCAGTATATAAAGACTAAATTGTTATTGATTTTATGATAGGCAAATCCTAAATTCTATTATGACCGACAATTTTTCTCTGTAGAAATTAGTTGCCTGTATTTTAAATTTGAACAAGCACAAAATGTAAATGTATTACCAAATGTAATATGTAAATTTATGCTGAATCACATTGTATTTTTTCGAGTCTACAACTCCCGTGTGGCTCAGTTAGTCGGTGCTCTTTTTGGGAACTGAAGTCGAATCGCGACTCGGGCGTGGACATCCCGATTTTGAGGCATGGGTTTTTGTCAGTAACTTTCGCTCAATCGTACTCCATAATAACTCGACTTTTAGTTGGGTCATTGTTCAAACAATAATCATCACCCTTATGCGCCGAGTCGACGATATAAATTCTAAAATGTAAAACAAATCTCCATACATAACACAGTTCTGTTTTCTAATCAACGTTAGAACATATATATACGTAAGTAGGAAAGCGAGCTTAAACTTTAAATTCATAGCACCATTTTAATCAAGGCAGTTCAATTAAAAGGCATGTCGGCGCCTAACTCTTGGAAAGGGGTGGATGGTTTATCCCTCTGCAGCTCACCGTTACTGCAGATCTCAATACCCGCATTGGCGCGGCGGCGAACACCACCGTACGCTCGAGGGGATTAGACAAGAGGATGATACCAGCTGTATGCATTATAACCTCTTATACAACAAGGTTCACAGGAAAGCAGATTCGATCGCGTCTGAATAGGGTAATTGAATTTTACTCAGACTAAAAATCAAGTTCTAAATGAAAATATATTGCTAGTATCTTATGAAATATTAATTCTCTTCACATGAATGCTGTCCAATTGGCAATTACGCTGGATGAAAGTGGCACGTTGGTGTGATTTTTGTATGTTAGGCCTATTTCTACTTCTTGTGCGTGCTCCATAGGTCAATCAAGAAAAAATCGATTTTTTAAACTTCCCACAAGCTTAGTACCGAAATGGAATATCATCTAGTTTTTAGGCAAAATCGGTTCGAACGCTTTTGTGAACGATCGGGGTAAGAATTTAATTAACCGAGTTGGGAAAATTTACTATAAACAATAAATTTACGATAAATATAACAATAATGATGCATACTTTCACACCTCTTGGATCTGCCATTCGCAATTTATAATGTTTTCATGTGTTTCGAGTTAATTGATATGTTAATATGTTTGTGGAATGAAAGGATATGAAGGCTGTTGATAGATAGTACTGGGCCTTGGTACCGGAAACAGTGAAAACTAATTCCGTACACGAAATTGTATAAAGCAAGGTCGCCTCAAACCTTTCATTTTATTGTATTCAATGTAATTAACGTATTCAATTGTCATCCATCCAACAACGTAAGGTGGCGAAGACAGCCTATACTTATTCACCGCTTCGGTACACTGAGTTACAACATTTTAAAATTCAACTTGAGGTTTGTTAAAAAAAAAGAAATAAAAAACATTTTATTCAGAAATGAACATCGAATCAAATTCAGTTGCATCATCCATAACGCGATGAAGCACCATGACATTCTTCCTCACTCTACATTTCAAATTATCTAACCACCGGGTAATAAATCATGACCTTTGGCTAAGATGCAGATTTTTTTCTTGTCAGGCGTCGACATAACTTTTTTTTTGCCAATGCTAATGCCTGGTTAATGAGCCTGTGCGTGATGAGGCACGATATGTTAAATATCTTGAGCTCATATAATGGTGGTTTTCCATGCACTTATTGTATTTAGGTGGGTACGATGATGATGGTATCAACAGTCTAGCTTGCCTCTGAAATGGAGAATTAAAATGCGGGGTGTGCGTTTGCAGCCCCGGGGTTGAGTTATTAGCATTGATTTTTAGATCGCGTTTTCACGCTAGCTACTAGTATTATCGTTTCAAACCCCTCTGAGATGAGGGTGGTTTAGTATATTCTAGACATATATTGTAAGGTGTATGTAGCTGACACTTCTATTATAGGCTTTTGAAGTACGTCAGTTCTTTTGTTGTCCTGCGTGTTATTATTTACAAGTTGGCCTTTCTATTTGAATAAATTGGGCAGGATTCCAGTACGAAGCTATTGAAAATATCCCTCGCGTTAAATAAAATATAAAGCATACCAGTCTGTACCGGCTGTTCTAAAGCATAAACCCATCTGTTGGGGACTAGATAATTTTTATCGTTGCCTGACGATCTCCGTGGTTGAATAATGTAGACTGTAGTTTTTATGAACTGTTTGCCGTAAGGTTGTCGAATGTGTACTAAAATGAAACGCAATTTATACAATTCGTTCATTATTTAATAATCTTCAACATATGTAAAATGGAGTGATATATCCTAGTACATTTGAGAAGTACTAGGGAGATAAATTCTAATGAACTCGAGATAAGACTTCTACGACGACGACCACCGAATGGGATTTCGTTAGAACTTTTTAAAATTTAACCACGGCCATTGGTTTAAACGTAGCAGGTCAAATAGTGAAGTGATTGCACAAAGTTTGGCATTCGATTCGACTTAATGATAAGTTCTTATCGAGGTCTTATATGTAGTCGTGGTTTGAATGTACGGCCAGCCAACGTGCATTGATTTTAATTAGCCGAGTCTTGTCGACGAGTATTTATGTCCTATCGATCGGTTCACAAAGGTATGTCTATATTTAAATCCTGAGCTAGCACGTTGTTATATGTAGCCAGAAGAAGATTTTTGTTCCAAGCTCCTTTTATCCCCTTACTTACTGATGATACCAGCCTTCGACGGGAGGGAATAGGAGGGAATCTATTCGATTTCTATTTCTCATCCCTTCCCCTACTCAACATCGCTCGTTCACCAAAAAAGTTATTCGTGTTCAATCTATTTCACACCACCCTTCACTGCACACTGATGTAAGGGTATAACTCAAGACTCGGCAGTGAGTGACACTAGCATTTCGTATCTGTTTATGACGAACATTTCAAACGGCTTGCTTCTTGACTGCATTTTAAGCTAGAGTAGGCCTACTCGACAAAACTACAATCGTGTATTATCATTCAAGCTTGCTTCAATAGTACATCGTAATATTTGCCCGAGCTTCACGGCCGGCCGTTTGGCTCAGGCGGCCAAGGCGGTGCTTTGGAAACATGGGTCGAATTGCCGCATATGACATGGAACATCATTCGAATCCCCAAATAACCTAAAGGTTGGTGGGGTCCAGATCACTCTTTCGAGTTTCGATCCATTAACTGACAGCCATTTATTTATAAATATATAACTCATAATTCATGTCAGTTTATGTGCCAAAAATAAAACGTGTAAGTTGGTTCTTGCATGTTCTTCTGTACCAATGCGAATTGCAGCAAAGGTCTTAAATTTCGGTGGTATGACGACATACTGTAACAGCTTCAGATATGTTAGCGTGGCCGTTAACAGTTTTCACTCCATTTCGTAACATTTTGCGTAATGAAATCGTTTATTTTAAACTCCCATGTTACGGTCTCTGTTCAAACCATGTCAACTTACTACGTAATATCTTTTTTCTGGATGTTGTTGGGCAGATTTAATGTCTTTTACGAGTGGTATATTACTACCATCCCCAATCTAGCTGGTCTATGGTTCATGTGATTCCACTTTGTAGAGTAATTAGCAAGCGCAATTATTCTGGAAACGACTGGTACACGATCTGAAATGGTAAACCGGCCAACAGGAATACAGGATCGAAGTTGGCTGATTGCCCGTAATAGTGATTGTGCACTCTCATCCAGGCACGTCGTTTCCCCCGGGATAATGCGATATTGGAACACGAGAGATCTTTTCGACAGAATTGCAATATGAGAGTATTAAGAACATTTCACTGAACAAAGAGCAAATATAAGCTCCCGAGTTACGGTTCGTAAAGTTTGCTCTCGAGTTTCTTGTGTGGTGTGAGGCCAAGTTGATGGCATTTAATGCTGAATCCGACGTAGCATCCCATAATCGTATTATAGTACCGAACGAAGTGACTGTTGACAAACACTCCTGTTGTAGACAACTATTGGATATTTGTTAGGTTTAGGTTAGATTAAATTGAGTTAGTTCCTTTGAGTTGAATTAGATGGCGAACAACATCAACGTCAGCAACGGTCTACAAAACAGTGCAAGACATGAAGCCTATATTAGTAGTACGTAATATGATTCATGAATGCCCGTCATTTGTGCAGATTCTCTGTTCAGATAACGAAGTAGCTATTTAAAGACAGCCTGTTGATCAATAGTATAACTGGTAGTTTTAGGTCGTAATAAATTAGTTTAGGTTAGGTTGCGTTTGGTTGAATTGGTCAGGTTAGTTAGATCGGGTAATCTTTCGTCAATTTAGATAACTCACAACAACGATGCCCGTCACGGGTTCAGACATACCCAACCTAGCTGCATTTTTCATTTTTTCAAACCTGCCCATTCAAACAAGGAAGCACCTAACCACGATTATTTCTAGCAGTTGTGACACTAGTACGCATGCGCGAGTGACTTGATAACCTAAAAAAAAATCATCCCAAATTCTATAGACCTAATTTACCTAACCGAACACGAATTATATAGGTTTATAGAGGTTTTCTTCACCTAGGAACCATAATAATCAAGATTTTCGTGATACGAAAATTCGTGTCTATAGCCACTTCTTTCAGACAAACCCACTGACTGCAATGAGGTGCTCATGATATTGTCATTGTCACTGGATGCTACGAGCGACGACGTGACTTCGTGTCTTATCACTTGTTCCATCCAACGTGCTCGGTCAAGTCGGAACTTATCGGATCAGCTGTAATGACAATTACCCAGTTCCTTGTCCACTTCTTATTACTTATATTGCAGGGCAATAGCTTCTCCATGTGGTCTCGGTTCACCTCACCACAGCTTGTAGATTGATGTAATCTAATAGCTAAACCATGACTGACTTGCTGGCTGTACGTAGCACGAGAACATTCACAAACTTCGCAAATATTTACTTCGATATCTGGCTGTCTTCACTGCGTTTACAATTTGTAGGAAACCAGTAATTAAATCTTCGTCCAGATAACGTTTGAATTTTAAAAATTGTGATTGTTATGCGTTCTTATGCGAAAAGTAAAAGTATACATTTCAATTGAGTTTATACCGTACGTTTTTTGTCCAACTGGCTTTCTTGAAAAATTCCCAAAATGTTCATTGAATATTTTTAAAAGCAACGTAAATCATACTAAAGTGACGTGATTTGTTGTATTAGATGAGTGTGAAGGAAGGCTAAATTTCACAGAGATCGGCAGAGACTTATATTTCTAAATAAATTATACTTTCAAATGAAAAAGCAACTCCGAGTTTCATAATTCTTACAAATTATCATAATTGTAGAAGAATATTAAGATATCATGTTTCGTCATTTTCCCGACTTCTATTCGAATTCTACCCACGCTATTCTTATTGTTCCATAATTGAAATTGAACATTATAAAGTAAATAAAAGTACTAAATTTGTTGGACAAATAATGTTCAAAAGAATTACCAAACCAAACTGGCATGATTTGTTGAATGAGTGCATGAGTGTGAAAGAAGGCTACATTTCGCAGAGAGAGAGAGAGACTGTTGAACCTCGAGTTCAGTTTCAAGCTTTCAGTTCAAAACTTCAAATAGTTTATGTTATTACTGTTATATATATTCTATACATACAGACATCACGTACTGCTTAACTCAGATGTTTCTGTTCTTGATTTGCCCTCATATAGTCTAGCTCTTATCTAGTTTTTTCAACTGTCTCAAATGTTGGATGCAAGAAGCTCTAGGTGAAATAATTTTAAATAAGTGTACTTGAACATTTACCCACATTTGAATATTAATATGACGTAGTAAAATTCAATCATTTAGTTTTTACACGCGTGCGACGTTTTGTAGGGTGGTGCGGATCAAGTGATGATTATATCTGCACCCTGTCTTGATTTGCAATTATTCTAACTCGAACCAACCGATTGTCCCGTGGTAATTAATCGCTCCGTATAAGTTTCTACCCCCACATCTTCCTATCGACTTCTGCACTTGTATGCACTTTTCGCGCTATAATATTAATCTAAACTGAGTAAACCGGCAATTAAAAGCGCAACAGTTGATATCAAGTTACCGGCAGCAAGAAGACCGCTAAGTTAGCTATTTACCTTACAGCACACACCACATATTATGGTTATTCAATCTACTCGAGCACAGTGCCAGGTTAAGTTATATATACCCTTTCGTTCATAACTTGAAAACAGACAAAATGTGTAAATTCCTGCTTAGTACGTACAGTGTGGTTAATGTTGTTATTGTTATAAAATTTAATGTAAAAAGACGGTGTCATATTGGGAAATACATTACGGCCATAGGTCTCAACTTTATAATATGAGTGTTGGCCGTTCGTCCTGAACATTTCCGCGTATATGTTTTTATATAGCCGGGTTTTTGGCCTCGCAGATTCGCTCCGCCGTGGCGAACACATTTTATTTTAAACAATAAAAACAAAATGGCAATCAGCTTTGCTAATAAAAAATGAATCCGCTTGCTACTGTGGAACAAATCCGCGAGTTGGAAGACTGGTGGTGCTGTTGAACGTTTTTTTGTTTATCAGTTTTATGTGTTACACATGTTGGCAATCTATGTGATGGCAATCAGATCGTGAATTGTTTCCCTAGGGAACATTCCATTACATCACTAATTAGTAATTACCTCCGATCTTGGTACTCTTCTGGTACCACTCACACATACACTCACCACCGTCGACTCACGTTGCGTTCTCAAGGATACGTTTTCAACAACTATCGTAGTTGTTTGCCGTATTATACTGGTTGTAATAATAATTGATCTATGTGGCCTATCACCGTCTCCTGGGTGTAGCAATATAGGGGGTGGTGTAGGATTCTCTGTGATTTCCCGCGATAATCAATAAGTTAGGACTAGCAGCGCGACAGTGCAAGCATCCCCATGGCCATTGCCCTAGCTCAGACTATAAGCGTAGTTATTATTAAAGGACAAAATACATTTTCGCTGTCACCGACTCTTAGAACCAACATATTAACCAATCTTATCTTGAGTAATAGTCTATTTTTGTAAATGATGAGCGCATGGCACACTTGACATATATTGCATGTTTGATCAATGACCTCTTCAATCAAAACCCACCGTCGGAGCTGGCGCTAAAAACACTTCATGAGACTGTCTCGCTGTTTTCTATTGGAAAAAAGTAATGTTGTAGATATTAAGAACCTATTTTCAGAATATTACGTTGAATGTTAATGATACATTTTGGATGTTGAGAATGTTTTTCAATATCATATTTTGTCCATGCAGAACGGCAAAACGCTTCTTCGAACGATTTGTGCTTTTCTTGTTGTATTAAAGAACAAATACAACCCTGAAACTAGATTTTGATGAATAATGATGATATTTACTTCACCAATTTCAGATAGAACTAGATCATCAGCTCAATTTCAGAAAATTTAATTCATTTATTCGTCCTCCAGAAACCATGAGTCATGACGATTCTGTATAGAAACATGAACAGAATCGAGGAGGACGAATAAATGAATTATAATTCTAAAATAAGATGATTGCTAGTTTCATCTTAAATTAGGTAAATAAATATAAAATGAATAAAAATATAAATTTTATATATATTATATATATATATATATATTATATATATATATATAAATATATATATATATATATATTATTTATAAAATCCAGTTTTAGGGTTGTGATGTCCTTTAAGGATACTAGTCTCCTAGTGCTGTAGCCACTATTCATGGTGTATACAAATTTATGTAGGTGTGGGTGAAGAAAGGAGATGATGGGTAGATGAGGTGTAAGATTATTTCATTAGCTGTTTTGGACATTGTAAAGGGAACTGCCTGAAATTAAGGAACCATGCCAGTAGTCACAGGAGAACACGCAAATCTGTGTCAAGATTGTTAACCTTAGCGGGAATCGAACCCCAATTTCCTGGATGATATGTTGATGTGATTCACCTGTCTTTGTGTCTAGTGATTGTGTCTCAATAAGGAGGAGCTCATTTCAGTAAATTGAAATGTTCGTCGACATGTTTCGAGTGTTGATTGTTATTTTGCTTTGTTTCAGCACATGGTTCAGACGGGAATGGCTACCCCTTACACGTCGCAGTATCCACAGAATGGGGAGGCTGGGCCCCCTAAAGTGGAAGTCAAACCAGAAACGACTAGTCTCCCAGTAGCAGTACCACCATTCTCACCTCCTACTGTCACACAAAATGGCATTGAACAACAAACTGTCAGTATTGTGAGTATAATTGTATATTCCATGTGCTCAAAAAGATTCTTGGCAAAAAAAATGTGTGGTCATGAGTTATTTTCAAATGTATGCTCTCTTTTACTTACTGTTTGATCATAGCATCTATGAAGTTCTGTCAGTTATATCAATAGTACTAGGTAAATTATGCTACAAAAACATACTGGTACATCTATCCTTGATTGTCACAGATAGATGTTATAGTCACTTCATTGGTCCCCCCTCCCCACCAATCGTCCTTTCACAAATGTTGATCAATTTCAGTCCCAGTCTTGAGGTAACGCTGTATATTGCAGACATTCTTGTGACAGTAAATAATTCATTATATGCTAAATACAAATAAATATATTAGTAGTTACCAACTGAACCATTGGTTCCAGTCTTCTAAAAGTGTGAGGCAGACTGGACCTAATCCAGGCACAATTTCTTCTTGATTATCAACTAAGTGCTGCCCCCCCCCCCTGTTGAAAGAGAGACTGCTATCTCTGAGGAAATGAAAACTTTCTCATCATTAATGTATGTTGCTTGCTAGAAGATTGAGTTTGGGCATTTCAGAGGGCCTCTAATTTAAACCTCATGCTTGGACATTACACTTCCAGTGTATATTGGGTTGATGGAGGGGTGGGGTGGGAGGAGCAAAGAGAAAAATGTTAGTGTTGGTGTGTCATAGATGATAACTAAATGTGATGGATGATAAGTTTATAAATACATGAATTGGGATATGGTTCATTGAGTAGCAAGCCTGCTTTGTGTTGGTATTATTGATGACGACCTCTTATAATGATCTGTGGGTGTATTTGGGTGTGTGTGTGGGGGGGGGGGGGGGGGGGGCAGGGGATAATAAAGTGCTGGCTATCTAATAGACAGTGTTTGTGTAAATGCATTTGGAAATATGAAATAATACTAAAATGTATGAAATGAAACATTTAGTGTGGTGATGTCATGTTTGATATGTCTCATGAAAGTTTGATGTAATTAATATTGGTTAGTAAGCTTTCCTGTATCATACAAAATGAGGTTTACTAAGTTTATATAAAAACTGTCCATTTGATGTTGAATAAATAACGGTTTTTGCTTCAAAAGTGAAAAGCAAAATGATAGACATGTTTGTTTGTACTAAATTAGCCCATCCATGTGCAAACCAGAGAATGTGAAATTATTGATCTGCCCATCTACCCTCCCAACGTCTCTTCAATTCCTAGCAATATATCATACCCCCGGGCCCTAATGATGTATTCTCTTCCATCTTTTGAGATGTGGAGCTTGAACTGGAGTTTGTTTGTGTGTTTTGCTCCAGCAAACGGAGCCCGAAACCGAGGCGGTCGCGGGCCAAGCCCCTGTGGGCGGCCCTCCCGCCGTCGCATCCACAGCGGTGGCGTTACCTGGTGATGCCGGCAAGAACCAACCCAAGAGACTACACGTTTCAAATATACCGTTCCGTTTCCGAGATCCAGACTTACGAGCAATGTTTGGCGTAAGTAGTCGTCCACCCGTTTTTACGCCACTTGCACTCTCTTCAGTTGTACCCTTTTCATAATTCACAATATAAACTAGTATGCTCTATATAATTATGTCTTGTTTAATGTAATTTATTACTTTATTCAGAAGTACAAACAATATTTAGATTTAAAAAACAAGACCAAATGGACTATGTAATGTTATAATACATTGTTAAAAATTATATATCGGATAGAAAAAACTGTGAAGCAAGTTTCATACTCGGAGCTAAATTTGGCCCAGTCATATTTTACATTTTTACACAATAAAATCAATTTGTATTAATTCATCCTTGGTGTTAATGAGGAGACAATAAAGTTAGGCACTAAATGGGGATTTCTATGTTGATAAAAATGAAAAATAATTTTGATCAATGAAAACCCTCTCGGGACTAGTTGCAATTTAAAAAAAAATGTACTGCTAAGTAAATATACTTGATAGGGGCAAAAGAGTCTGCAAGCTCAAAACAGGGGTGCGACTAATACGCGGGTGCGACTAATATGCGCGCACAAAATCTCCAAAATTGAAATTCAATGCATCAATTCACCTTTATTCATGAAAAGAAGGTCATTTTCCTCAATCCAACCATCACTTTACAGAGCAACAGGACCTCTACTCTCAAGGCTTGGAAGCACACTGAGTCACAGACAAGAATGTTGCAATAGCAGGGACATCAGTAACAGCTGATCATGGGTGGGAGGCCCCTATGGGGGGCTAGGCAAGACTGTGCATGAGCGCATTCTTTATGCTGACAAAAAATAATTCCAAATTGAAACCACAGTATACTAAAGAGGCAATAAAGAAGTCAAATGTGATTTAAATGATATTTCCTCTCTGATAGCAACAGGGAAACAAACAAAAGTCAAAAGCACATTCAAAGTACGGTATTGACACGCATAGAAGACTGCACTTTTTTTCCATTTTCAAGTCATCAAAAAGTCACATGGGTCTTATAAAAGTAAGTGAGGAAAAAAGTGTCACATTTTGCGATATATTCACGCGCGCTCGCTGAAAACTGTTTTTCTCTGATGTAAAAACATCGCAAAAACAGTTCCCGTGAAACACTGCCGGTCGTCCAGTGTTAAAGCATAGGGCGAACCCACAATCGTCGTCAGATTGTATGCACGACCGGTCGTCGATATTAAAGCATACAGCAGACCCCCAATCGTCAATTTGTCGGGATATAATATTGTCGTAAATGTGTCAACAAATGACAACAAACATACTCATAAAATATCCTTATGCCTTTTTCCTCCATTAGAGGTCAGGAGGTCAGACTCTGGATCATGTTACACTGAATACCAAGACAAACACTTTGACAGATCTGTTTATCATCAATTAACCATGCTTGCCTGAAAGTGTGCTATGGGTGATCTATAAGGGGCTACTCTTTCAACACTATATGATGGATAAAAATGGATCTAAACTTGGAAGATATATTATCGATATTGTTTATTGTCTAATAGGTATGCTAACTCAACATTCCATTGGTACTAATTAGTGTTTTAAAATAACTTGATAGAAAAATAAATGTGGTCTATTTGAAGATGTGCATTGCTGGAACTGAAAACATTTCTTATACAACAAAACCAACATATTTAACTGTTTGTTCTTACAGTTTGGGCCAATACTTGACGTAGAAATCATTTTTAACGAACGAGGATCAAAGGTAAGATTCATTCCATTATATATTAATAGGTTAATTTATTTTATGTATATATTTAAAATATATGTGTATGTAAATATGTTAGAATCTGATAGTTAATTATGTACTCGTCAAATAAGCTAATTCAGTTTTCAGTATCCAGATGGATTTATAAGCCCCTATTTTTTCGTATAAATAATTCAGTAATATTTTATTTTAATGCCCATCTATTAATTATAAACTGTGTTGTCAATAATTCAGGTTTCAATTGTGCTGGGTGTTGCTCATGTGTCTAAACTTGATTAACTAGCATATTACCTCAGTGTGAGGTTTTGCAAATAGTTAGTAAATATTACAGGCCTTATAATACCCCAACTTATTGTGAGTAACGTTTTGATTTTTTCCTCGTATAAGAGGCTGATTCGATTTGTATTGGAAAATATTAGTGACTGGTGTGTAGCATTAAGATCTTCAATAATTGTATTTTGTCAATATGCATTAATTAGTGAATTGCAGTTACAAGCACAGTTATATATTAGGAGAGCTCTAATTATCAGAAAAAATGTGACCTTATATATTACATATTGTTGAAATTCTTGATTCAAGACATTTAGGAATTTCATTTTAGACTGTGTCTGTTGCAAAGTTTCTCCTATTTGCAATGGTGTCAATAACATGAATACGGTGAGAGCCGATATCTAACAGGAATTTGGCAAGCTACTTATCTGTTGTTTGATGCAGTTAGTTTACAGAAAAACACCATCACAAAATGAATGAGCTCTTGCAATGGCACAAGTTGTCACTATCAACTGATTGAAATTGTGTTCTTATTGCATGGCTGTCCAACTAGCACCTTGTGTTCATATTATATACTCTTGTTGTATCGTAACTTGAGCAGTAACTATTTTTCAATTATTTTTCTCTTGTGGTTATTCTTTAGTAATTAGTTTTAAGAATTCTTTTACCCGTTGATTAAATGACTGCTTGACAAAATTGTTTTGAAATACTCGTGACAATGTATTGGCAATAGCAAAGCATTGCTGCCAATCAAGTTTGTCTCACAGGTGTCTATAGTTGGGCAGCCACTCTGAATATTACTACTATTTTTCTTGTATGAAGAAAAGCAACTCCATCCACTCATTCATTCCATTTGACTTGAGATTTGATTGATTCTGACTTTTTTCTGACTCTGATTGTTGCTTCGTGTTGGCGCTTTCCTTGTGACGTACCATTGATATTCATTATTCTTGACTGTTAGCACCATGGGAATCTCTTGTGTAATATTTGATTGTAACCCAAACCAGTGCAGTGATTCTCTAGTAGTTTTCCACACTTAATTGTCAAGGTACAGCCACCTGCTATTTAGTGAGACGTGTATTTAATTGCAGTTCGATGTTTATTTTGTTGGGAATTTACACTGTCACTTACAAACATTAAAAGAAGTGATCGCCACTAATATGTGTTGGACTGTGCGCGAGCTGTAGATTGGCATGATTACAGATGATTACACACTTGTTTGCAGCTAGTCAGACAAGTTCAGAGCATTATTTATTGTCGCTCGCTCGTAATATTGTTACTATTTATTCATTTGATACGGATTTTCTTGGTAATTTACAAACTGTTTGTACGTCTACTTTTGGCACAGTAATGTTAATTGTACATAGAAGTGAGTTTTTTCAGCATCCCAGAGTCTTGTGGCTTTTATCACAGCTTTAGCTTTAGACAGACGAAACATAATATTTGTAATAATTTGTAAGTCACTGTCATTGCTCAGTACTAGTAGTGAAACGTAACTAAATAGAACAGCATCATCCTTGCTACGACTTAGTCTTGTTACCGACTGTAAGGTCTGAATCATTATAATGCAACATACGTAAAGAGTATATATATTATAGACTGACTTGACTAGTTTACATGGAGGGAAACCAGAGACTTTAACACACTTACTAACTTAGTCTCAGGGAGAACACCTCTCACATTTTCCTGTCATTTTTCAATTGTGAGAGGTTTTTATTAATTATTATCACTGTACAATGACAAATATTTCTATTCTACTGTATAGAAATTATCTGCATACATGTTAATTTTTGTTGCACGTTGTTTTTGAGCGACGCCAGCCAGTTTTTTAATGCATGTTTTGTCTGTCTGCATGCAGGGATTCGGTTTTGTAACATTCGCAAATAGTGCTGATGCGGACCGGGCACGCGAGAGACTACACGGCACCGTGGTTGAGGGAAGAAAGATAGAGGTGTGCATGATCAGCTCTATGATTTACAACAGATTTCTCTGTGGTAGCACTCATTTTATAACTGTATAACAACCTTTTCCGACACCCTCGTACCTCACCCGATTCTAGTTACTAGTCGAGTCTTGTTTTACGGGATTTCTCTCTAGGTACAAACTCTTGGGGCGAGGTCAATGATGTTGGGTTGGCTTCTTGGTGTTTTCACTCATTCAACCTGCTTGTTCTGTTGAAGTGCAACCATTGGATTTGCTAGTGAGAATGTCACCAGGCTGTCCATATGCTTTGTCTTGCCCTTGTCCTCAAGTGGATCTGTAGAGTACTAAAAACAAGACTGAGACAATTCCCTGTTCCTTTGGCCATCACTATATGACAACAAAGAAATCTATGCTGATGTCCTAGCTAGTACAAGCGCTCACTTATTTACGTGTTCCTATTAAACTTCTTAGTGAATGCTATGAGTTGCATCGTAATGTTTCGATCTTTTTCGTGTATAAATATTCTGTGCTGGACTTTCAACGAGGATATTTCTTCGTGTCTTTTGTTATGTTGGTAACATCCCCCCCTCAGCCTCCCTTATTTCGTCCATCTCACCGTTCTTCATCTCGGTAAAGCAATGTCAAAACGCCTCGTATTAAATATTAATATTAATAAATAATAAATAACAATATTAGTGGTAAGAATGGTGTGTTGCTACATTTTATACTTGTAAAATGTTGAACTGGTGACTGGCTGGGTGCAAGCCAAGGTGGGGTGCAAGCGAGCGCGATTGGGGCCTGAACGCTCGCTGCTACTGCATTTACCCTCCGTGGTCAGTGTTGGTAGCTTGCTAGTCATTGATTATCCCTCCTATGAAACCCTCTAGTAGTGAATCAGTTCCCGCTCGCGCTTTGCATTCTATTTGAAAAACGTACAACTATTTCTCTCTAAAACATTACTCGAGCATTGGTAATAACCCCGTGCAATCCTTTAGGGCTTGTAATAATTGCTTTTACTATGTATACATCTATGATATTAAACTTTCTTCTATACCCGTTTTGACATTCCTTTGCTGACTTAGTTGAGTCTTAATTTAAGTTAGTTCTAAGTAATAGTTTCTAGGTATTATAATAAGTTATAATTGGCAGGCTGACCACAGGCAGTAGATTAAATCACACTGTTCTTTGCTCAGTCGTCCAATTTCTAGGGTATAAGTCATCTTCTTAACGCAGCATATCAACATTGTATTCTACTCTTACTTCTCTAGACGGCCAAGTGCCGATGAAAAAGTTGTAGTACGGTTATCTCCCAGAGGATCTGCTGAGGTAAGATACTTGGTAATTTGCTGCAAGGTATTAGCCATTGAAATAATGAATAATGTTATGTTTACCCACTTCATAAGACCGATATAACATCCAGACATACACACACACCCACACACACACAAATGAAACACACTTTAACAAACGCACGGGGTGTTGGGCTATTCGAACCCCAATGTATTAATCCACTACACATAGACATACAGTACAACATTAGCCTGCAGTCATAAATGCTACCTCTTACTAGATTCTTTGCTTTAATCTATGCAATCAAATGAAACGGGATGGAGCGTTCCGAATGCTGATGGCAAAAGCAATCATCGCTGTCAATTGTTATGCTTGGCATTTCATCAAATCTCTTTGTATGAGATCAAAATTCGACCTTATTTGTAAGTTTTTTCCACATTTCTCAGTATGGAAAAAGAATCAAAGAATCTCAGGACCCAAAAAGTGTTCTTTTCCAACTTTTTATGTCAAGCGTACTCATTGTACTTTCTTATAACACTCCCTCTAACGAATTGCAGCCATTAAAAACGAACATATACGTACATGTATACATACACACACACATGCGCACATACACACATTCTCTTGGCTTTGTAGATATACGATTGTGTAACTATACTGAATGTCCTTAGATTGATGATGTTATTGAGTGCAACTTTGAAATTATTGTGATGCCGACCAAATTGGCTTGTGAGTGTGTGAACGGAAGAATGGCTTAATTGAAAGGAATCGAGTGCCGATTACTGCTACTGCAACGATAAAAACAGCCCGTGATGCGTTTGGTCAGCTCACGGGGGAAAGTTGAGTAGCGGTAAAAGGTGCTCTCTCAATCTCATTTGCACATCGTAACCACGTTCTTGTAGATTGCAGATTTTGCTGGCTTGAACTTTGCATTTACAGACAATATACAAATACAATACTAAATTACATTCTTCAGTACACAAAAAGACAGTTCCTCAATTAATGCAATACATACATTTCAGTAATTACTAGAAAGGCAAACAGAGAACCAATTGTTTTTAATAAATATTTTATAATAAATGAAATACAATTCATCATCCAAGTTTCCAACTTGAGTTAACTTGAAACAGAAGATGTGCATTGGTTCTTTGTGTTGTCACTGATTACTCTGATCCAACTAAATGATTGATCTGGTTTGCATTCTAGCATTGTAATGTTTCACCTGTTTGGGTGAAATGTTCCCTTTTGTTGCTGACAACGAGATGTGTAGACCAACAAGAACAAAATTTAGATGAATTTGCCATGAATTTTGGGCTTGACTTTGACTTATCAATCATTGGTTACTTGTCTGTTGTCGGCAGCTAACGTTTTGTCTTCACGTGCGCACTCGGTGATGACTTTCCTCCAACTGCATGGCTCCGTTCCGACAAGGGGACCTTTCTTGTTAGACTAGTTTAAATCTTATTTTTAGCTTAAGACTATTAAATAGATTTAAGTTACCACCTAGATTTACATTATAATTAATATAAAATACAATCCATGCCCCTTTTAAATTCTTGTGTAAAATAAAAAAATTATCAACTTCAAAAATCAATTTTAAAATTCCCATGTTTTTAATCGGTCATCACATGGTATTTAATAATGGCCTTCTTCAAGGTATATTTTACTTGTAGCTGAACAACTCAGTTGTGTACCATTTGCTCAAATCATTCACATCTAATAAAATCACAAAAGTTGACATTGCCTTTTAGTACTTATGTAAATCATCTTCTAGAAGTATAATTTACTCAATTAAATTATTTTCAAACCTACAGGTCAATAATGCAACAGCTCGAGTTCAAACCAAAAAACCTCCGACAGTTCCAAATGGTGAGTAAACTTGGCAAATTTGCTGTGTATCATAATTTATAATTGAGAAATATGTCTGTTGAAACTTTGAAAGTAAAAATCAATCGGAACGTTTTCAGAATACGTATTTCGAGTAGGCTATGCAAGTTGTGCATGAATAGTTCTCGGTAGGCACAGAACTTACGCTGTAGCTAGACGGATGCATGTTTATTGCTAAACTTCACAGATATAGCTAGCCTTGCAGGGAGTATGTCGCCTACTAACCGTGTTTGAAAAGAATCTTTTGTTCTAGTCATTTGACCAATTATTTCTTGAGTCTACTTGTTATATTCAAAATATATATTTGTGAATATTCATTTATTAATTAATTGATAAGCTCAAAGATGACAACAGTGATTTATTTCCATTCATAGTAGTGTGTAAAAAGGCTAGGAGTTTAGTAATCCTGATCGCTTTTATTACTTTCTTTACACATTTAGTTTATCTGGCTAGAAATGGGACAGTACCGTCACTTGGTGAGAGTTCTCGATTCTCTATCTTGCTGTTCGTTCTGGTTGTTGTAACGTGCTCTGCATTGCTGTTGCCTTGCATCAACGTGTAGGGTTACGCGTGTCGTCATTTACCGCCCTGCATTAGCTCTTATTCAATGGGCTGGGATAAGCATATGTTGAACTTGCATACTGAACCAATAATATCTCTAGTTAGGTTGAGAAGCTTCGGTGAACGGTGTAATTACACCGTAGCTCGTTCATTTGTTAATGTGCACCTCCGTACTATATGTCGAGTGATTGTCACAACGTAGATCCTGCTCGCTGCTGTGCCTTACCCATTTCTGTTGCCCATTTGACAGCTTGATCTCTTTGATGGGCTTAAATCCATTTACTGACTCTTTTCATGCAATGTTTGAAAACCGTGACAGATTATACGATTATACTATCTTGTGCTTCAACTGACTGACTAAGGTTGACACATGGCTAGATCAATGCAATGTAAAATCTTTTGATCAATGAAAACTATGTTTACCTAAATTGATTGAATTGAACATTAATTTACTGTAATTAAAAGATGTAAGGTTTGTATGTTTGTTCGTGCAACGTCGGTCAATACTTCAGAATGTATTCTGCCAAGAAAACGTGAGCAACGAACATGATGATTTTCTTGCAGTATCTTCCATAGAGAGCTTCATTTTTCACTATTCTTGATCATGGGTTACTTGCACAGGAGTCAGTCCATGGGTCTCAAGTCCTTTCACTGGTTGTGGTTGCATATGTTCAGAATGTTAAGCATATCCCTGAGTAACACTCGTAGACTTGTGAGAAAGGACAGTAGTATGTTCAGAACAATACCGGTATAGCAATTCAGTCAACTCTTTCCGTTATTTGATGTGTATAAAAAGAATATTACGAACAACTTTCAGTGGATAGTACTGACTCAGTTCCTGTATTTTATTTGCAATTAATGAAAACCCATCATTTATTGTTTCGTGTTTTATCAATCATTCATTAGTTATTATCAGTATTTCCAAGAATTTAGCATTTTTGTAAGAGAATAGTAATTTGACATATTTAACACAACTTCAGTCTGAATATCTCTTAGTTTCAAACTAAATATATCTATATTAATATAACTGTTTGAATACATAATAATTGATGTACGTATATTGTTTTTGTCTAGGCTTACCATCTCAACGTACTCCTCTAGGTGCTTTAAAATCAAGATAACAAGTTTTGAACAGCTGTGTAATTGCCTTACCCTAGATGAAGAGTCAGCCATTTTTTCACAACTTATTATGTTGGCTCAGTGTCGAATTAAAAAATTAATAGAATGAAATACTTGAAATATTGACGTTATTTGCTGCTACGTGCATTATCAAGACGTATTGTCAATTGAATAAGCATATTTTTTGCTCTACTTGCAAATCTCTTTCAGTGTTACATAATTCTAGCTAGTGGTATGTTTTTAAAGCATGACTTATCTTTTTGTTTCAGTTTGCGTGCAGTGGCCAGAGGGTAGGTTTCTACGTATTCTACTCATAGCTGAACCACAGGTGCTACTAGTCTAGTACCGTAATTATATTACGCATTGCCGAGTCGATTTGAAATATACTGTAGTATAGTCGGTATTTATTAAGAATAGCAGGCCCACCTAGGCGGTCTGAAGCTATACAGCCAGATGTCAAACCTCGTTACATACAGTGGGGGACATTATGAAAGATCTCTCACAAACAGCCTCACAGAACCAAAATGTTGAGCCTAAAGATTGTTAGCAATTGCAATTTTTCAAGGCTATTTATGAATCATGAAAATTTGTTCAATATGTGAAATCAGACAAAGTATATAACATATAACATATAAGATAGTGAAGTACAGTGAAACCTTATCATTTTTCAATGGACTTTTCAAGGGAGCTATCGATGCAGGGAAATGATTCATGTAGGATAATTTACCATTGATTATATGGCAGTAGGGTGGGACAAAATGAGTGATAGAAGCAGAAAACGATGGATCCGGGAACAGTGCCTTGAGGTTTCACAGTACTACATATTTTAGTATTTATTCAATGATGAATATGCCTTGTGTCGGTCGGTCAGGGTACCGATTGCCAACTACAGTACCGTGGTCTTGGCTGGGGGCGTCCGCGTCTCCTCTCGCCACCCCCACCACCTCCACAGCCTCACCCATGGTATTGGCGCCACGCACAGCTCGAAGGAGGTATATCCCTCCTCCTATTTGCCTGCTGCCCTGTGTTCATTCCTACTAACCTAACTCATTTGATGCTGCCAAACAAGGTGAACATCAGCTGAAATACTTGTTTATTTTGATAGTTGGTAGGAGTAATACCGTAATTGTTGTTGGAATGTAAACTTCGAATTAGATTCATGGTAAACATAATCTGTAAGAACGCACAGATTCATGGTCACTTATAGCCACATTGGCAAGTAGCTAAGCTGCGGTGGTACCTCATTCACCTCCACAATCTCGAGTTGTCTTGGTTGACTTAAGAATAATTTCGAATTTTCGGTTGAAATGTTTTGTAATTCAGGAATTGTTATGATTGAAGAAGAATGTCAAAGAAGAATTTTTTGAAAAATATTTAAATATTCAAATTTGGACAAAAATAGAGTTCTATAGCCAATGTAATACTTGGAGGCTTAAATACTCGCTAATCAAAAACAAATTTATGAAAGATTGTGCAGTCGGTACTTCACGGGATAACAAAATTCCTGGTGAAACGCTCAAACAATTTCCGGATTAGATAAGTATAGACGCTTGGCAGCATCCAACTCCTCCCGATTGTGTGTGCTTGGCGATGGCTGGCTAACTTGACACGAGGCCGTAGCTCTTCTCGTGTTATTGCATGGTGTGTCGTCTTGTCCGATAGCCGCAGCAGCTTTACGGGGAGTAGCGATCCAGCGCGGCAGAGCACGCGCCGCAGCTTACCCCGCTGCCGCGGCGGCCGCAGCTGCCTTTGCGAGGCACCCGACTCCGTTGTCGGCAGCAGCTGCCACTGCTCTGCATGGATACACACCGTGAGTTCGATAATTCCATGTCAACCAAATCAGACTTGCATACAATTTTTTTTTTATATTTCAATCGGTCAATATATGCCCAAGTACCAATAGAATATATTGTTTCAACTTCAATATTGGCCTCCGCAGTATTATTTGGTAATTTTACATCCATTTTTTCTTTGTAGTGAATTGGAATTCTTAGGTATTGTTACAAAAAAAAGGAACTGGTAGGATTTTCAAGTCTCTCATTGGGCTAGAATATTTCAGTTAGGGTAAATTGAATTGTCGTTCGACGTATGTGTAGTTATGCAGGGTTCCATGGTTGATAACAATAAGATGACTCAGAATACTGTAATTGGTTGAGAAGAAAAATGAACTGGACCTCCATCAGTATTAGCCTTTTGTCAATGAAAAAAAACACGAGTGAATGAATATTGGGGTTTTATGATGTGTCCACAACTATTTTTTTGCGGCCAATTAATATGAGATGAATTCAAGATTGGGGGAGGGTAATACATCTACACCTACGAGGCCAATGTAAGCACAAAATTGAGAGAAATTTAGATGAGAGAGAATTGAAATGGAAAGGATGTGGTTGATACGTAGATGTGTAGAAAGAAATTTGCAGAATGTCGTGCTTGAGCTCGTTCATGCAGCATCCTCATTGTTAACCAATCCGGCAAGGGCGACACTAGTGTCAGCATAGCTCTCTGAGTCATTGAACTAATCAAACCCCTTACCCATGTTGATAGTCAGGTGTAGGGGGGGAAAATACTGGAATGTGCAGAGTTGATGTCAACCGGTGTAATACGGTAAGGTTTCCCCAAAAATACGTGTATTTGTTTTTGTGTAGTATAATTAACAAGTTATTTATTTACGGTATGTTAAGGATGTCCAGTGTTCACTAATAATTACTGAACTAGAACTAAAAAAACTAAAACTGACCAAACTGAAATTCTTACTTTTTATCATAAACTTGAAATTACTGATTTGATGCATGATTATTCTCCTGACATTTCCGTGACACGCCTTTCTCTTTTCGCAGTAGTGTCTACTATGACCCCTTCTTGGCGGCACATGCAGCGACACAAGATCCCAACTACAGATTACAGGTAAGTTCATAGAAAACCATTCAAAACAAATTAAATGTAAAAACATTACTAGTGGACCCAGTAATATAATCGGTAGGGGTGTGCAAATAGTCGTTTTGTGACTCGAATGAGAATATTGATTTGGTGCACAGAAAATTCCCAAATAAAGTTTCACTAAATTATTGATTGAATAACAGTAAGAAGTCAGAATTCAACACTAAAAAGTTCTTTAGGCCTATAGATGATGTGTATTTTTTTTAATAACATCAAAACTTGATACAAAATCATTGTTCCCCTATTAAGGCCAAGGATGAAAGTTGGATCATTTGGACGGGGCACCACAAGGGCGATCTTACCAACCCATTTTATTATTATTTTAAATTAAAAGCAATGTTTGTATGGATTATATTGAATTGTTCTTCTTACATTTTATAATCATCCATCATGTATCATCTCTAATTTTTGCAATGATAATTCTTACTTGATTCAGTCTGAAAATCGAAACTTTATACAATCAATATCTGGTACATATATGATATTTGAATACTTCAAAAAACAACTAATTGGTATAGTCAATTTGATATTCAAATACTAGTAGCATGCTACATATTCAACAATTATGAATATTTGCAGACACCTAATAATAGATCATTTCTATTTAGAATTACGCTGTGGTTATTCTATGATATGACCTTGATTCAACGAGTGTGTCTTATGCCAATCACCAAACACTTGTGCTGAAAGTTACGATATTTACAACTAAAGTTTTCAGAAATGGTATAAATAAGATGATCATTAGCTAGTTATTTCCACCCGTTATTGTGGGGACACCGGTCTTCGTCTATATACAATACACATAGTGTAAAATACAAAAATATTTTAGTTTCAAAATGGATCTTAGTAAAGCTCAAAATAGTGCTCGTAATCAGAAATTGTAAATAGTAATCGCCTCTCCCTTACTCATCTCTATGTATATATTGTCTTGATAACGGAAATCTTGAAATCTTATGTGATAGTTGATTAGTTATGCACATCTAGCGCTTACTGTGGAATGGCTATTGCAAGTCAACAGTTGTATTCAGTTCATGGAACGAAAGCATGATTGTATTATTGTCATGTGTTGCTGTGGAATGATTGCATCTTCCGTTCAAATGTTACGTGAATTGAATGAAAATACTAGCATACTTTTTACAGATATCTAATCACAGATTGACTTGTCCGTACCTTGTAATGAATTATGCGATTATGCGATGTCCAGCTTAAATTGGGAATTATAAATAGAATTACCCAGGTCTGTCCTTCTTTCCTGCGGTCACACAAGGTTGCGGAAGTACACGCTAGATGGCAGACACTCCGCTGTCTGGTACCGTTGTGCTTCAATGTCGTGGCAATGACACGTCACACAGTCGAATCGTGTGAGGGGGAAGGGGGGGAGACAGAGAGGAAGTGTAATGCAGAGTGAAAAAAGAAGAGCAAGACAGAGAGAGAGAGAGAGAGAGAGAGAGAGAGAGAGAGAGGGAGAGGGAGAGATAGAGAGAGAAAGGGGAGAGGGGGAGGGAATCGATGACAGGAGGGCATGGAGAGGAGGAGGAGGAGGTGGGTGAGGAGAAGTCGAGTGAGGAGGGGTAGTGGGGAGGGAGGTAGCGTTAATAGGAGAAAAGGAGAGGCCCGTGTTTCTCAAACACGGGGTGACAGCTAGTTTGCTAGAATCACAATACCGGTACTTCAAATTAGCTGTAGCATTTGGCTTCCACACCCAATTTCACGGTTCACATCTTGGTAATTACTATAATTGGAATGAAATGTTGAGACATTTTAGAAGTTTTCAGTTGCCTGTAGGCCTATAAGCTAAAGATTACTGAAGTAGGCGTAGTCGGTTTTCCCTTGTTTTATGCCAAATATTCATTTTTATCATATTGATACAATTTTAAAACAGATAATGACCATCGATTAGTATAGTGAGGGTTTGTTCTTTTGCTCAACTCTTTGTTGTTGAAATTAATTATTCAAAACTATCCCGCTGATTGCTCTGAATGAGTCTGCTTGTGCTAGCTAAACGTCACAGCCTTGTCCGTGTTTGTGTTTGAGGCGCTGTTTATTGTTTCAGGCTGGAAGTACTGCAAATGAGGTAACCATTTTGTTGATTTAGCATTGGTTCCCACCCAGATTCTCACGCTTATTAATGTGGTTGCTTTGTTTAGAACTGTAGTTGTGAGCATTCATCAGGCCGGGAGACGTACGCTTATTGTTAATCGTAATATAATATGCACTAGTCTGTATTGTTATTAACAGGTGTATTATTAATCAAACCTTGCAGCCAAGCCATCCATGCTAGTGTTAACTAAATACGGGTAACGTACTTGGGAGTGGTAATCACTGATTGATTGTTATTACTACCATTATTTCCTTTTCATATAGGCCTACTTGGTAGTGTACTGTATATATATATATATATATGTATACCGAAATATTACAGAATTGACTCTGCGTATTTCATGAGCAAAGTTTGGGAATAATACAGTCAAGTGTAATTTAGTCGGTCGATGCAGTTATTAATTACCGTAGGTATTGGTTAGCGCTACCACTCTAATGTAGTTCAGTATCAGAATATTTTCCGAAATAACCGTCAAACCAGGTTTGCTCGAAAATAATCCCAACGTTTTCTGGTATGCTACCAATGTCCCAAGAGATGACGAGTAGGCCCATTTATTAATTGTCTGACCTTTGTGCCGCGTATAAGAAAAAAAATAGTTTTCTGTTTGTGAAATGGATTTCTTCGCTACGGTCATCTAATTAGTATTTATCTCAATTAACACATTTTATTTTCGGAAGAAATGGTCTTAGAAAACTGGGTGTTGTATTTAAGTGGTGGAAATGGATACGAATTAGAAGTCCTGTGTCATTATGATAGCACATACTACATAACAGTTTTGCTTATTTAAATGTTACTTCCACAATAATGTGAACGTGTATTGCCTTTTCTCGAGTTACCATGTAGTGTAAATATTACTTCAGCACTATAGCTATCCTGTAAGACACAAAATAATTAGAAATTACGTATGAGTGATCATTGGGTGGGCCTGAGTGGTCAACCCCAAAATTCTTGATTAATTATAAAATATAAATTCTCTTCTTAATTGTATTTATTTTAAACCAGAAATTTGAACAACTCTCCTTCATGAATCATTCTCAATCGAAGTCTTGTTTAGAATCCGTATTACCGGCTTTATCATGTATGGTATATTTTCGAAGGATTGGAAACGTATATGCCTATTGTTTCCTTGTTGGTTTAACATTAACTGTGTATGCAAAATTACAATACATAGTTGAAATAATAATATCCAGGTATTTGAGTAATATGATATTTCATTCCAATTTAATTTGAAAAAATGATAAATCATGGCAAAAATTTGTCTACAATTAATTTTTGTCTTGATAATATTGTAATGCAAGATAAGTTATGTTTATCAACAACTTGAACTCAGATGATGGATTGTCTGTGAAGTGTCGAGGGACTGAACCTGACAGGCTACATGTGTATGTGGAACATTGCGTAAATGCTGGCTGCACGCATTAGCAGGCATCTTGTGTCGGTGGCTTGAGGCTGCTCGTTGCATGGCAACTGTTGCGTGTTGCAGGCCGGGATCGCTGGGTCCCCGCTACTAAAGACCCCTATGTCAACTGCCCAACAGGCAAGTTACGCCGCTGCCGCTAGCTACACCGCGGTTGCCGCGCGGGCCTACGGAGCCGCAGCCGCTGCTGCTCAGCCGGTCGCCGGGTATGCCGCAGTTGCCGCGGGGTGAGTCACTCATTGTTGTGACCCATCGCATTTCCATTCCGCCTTCTGTCTTGAGAATACTTGATTGTACATCTAATAGGGTCAGATGCAAAGGTTTAGGTCTATCCTATTTCATGTGATCACCAAATTTCCAAAAATCTCATGCACCCAATTGTACTTCATTGCTTGTTATTTGTAAATTATCTACTTTCCAAAAATAATTTCATGTATTTTAATGGTGTGAGTTTATTTGAAATATATTTTTTGGCAATTTATAAATATATGTAGGCTGATATGTGCCTTACTATTAGAACTTGAAAACAATATTTTCTCGGAAAAATTCGGTATGCCCGTATGGTAACTTATATAACCTGCTTTATTTGCAGCTGTAAATTCCATATCAAGTATTCTTGGAGACCAAGCCAGAACCCATTTGATTTAACCAAATATCTTGTCTCCATTCGCAGATCCCACAGCTGTCGGTCCGTCCGTTAGCTCCTGACAACTCCTGTCTGCCTGTCACTAACCTTGACTTCTGTTAACCAAGCTTTTAAATCTGATACTGCTCAGTTATAACCTAGACATTCTATTGTGCTGAATGGTAATACATGTGTCTAACTTGCAGTTACGGCCGAGAATACGCGGATCCGTATCTTGGACATAGTATCGGTCCGGTGGCAGGATATGGGGTAAGAACGTAGCTAATAGCTATATTAGTAAACTAATCAAAATTCACCAATTGTTTTGTTTTAATTGATTATCAAGTTAATCAGTTCAGTGATATACTTGAATATTTAATATTATAGTAAATATTCTACTATAATGCCCATTTTATAAAGCTAGAAAAATGTCACGTCTTGGAAAATTTCTGCGCGGGCGAAGTGATTGGAGAGGGCCGCACTAGTCGAGCTGGGGACTTTGTGAAAATTGAAAAATTCGCGTACATGGCTGAAGTGGTCCGATAGCAACCTAATAATAGACCTGCCGATCAGTAATACGCCTTGAATTTAGTTTTTTTATTATTACTATTATTTCAAATTTCCTGTAAGGAGTCTCGTATCCGCCAGAATCGGACTCTTTGAAAATATTTTAGACTCAATTTGCGAGTCTTTTTACTACTTCTTACTACTTTTACTAAAAACTACTTGTAATTTTGTGTTTCAGGCTGCAGTGTATAGGAGCGGCTATAATCGGTTTGCTCCGTACTAAGCTGGAAGATGAGCTTCTAACCACATGACACAATTCAACTTGCCTCATTCATCACTTTTCTCATCTTTTCTCATCATCGCTGGTTAGTGCACTGGATCTGAAATGAAGAAATTAAGTACAGAGAGCCAGTTATAACCACTTACGTCGGCAGCTAGAATAGAATGGCTCTCTGATTTTGCGGTAAGCTCATTGCTGCTTATTGATTTTGATATTTGTTTTCATTTATAAAAATATATAGGTTATTATTAGTGTTATATTATATACTTTCCTAAATGAAATTAGTTTCTTAAGATTGCAGCGAGTAACATTACGTGTCTGTTACCAATGCAACACATTTCCTTTAAAAATACTGTAATTCACTTAAAATGAAATTGAAAATCTGATATACGTACACACTTGAGAGGTGGGCGTGCAGTATTGACATCTCCCTTCACTATTAACACTTCATTGGATTGAATCTCTTGATGTACCAAAGGCAATGACCATGTTACCAAGTTAAGTCTATGCTTCATGTAGAAATTAATTATCGAGTTGATTACCAGTACTAAACTTGACTCAATTACTTTTAGCTTTGATTCTTTCTGTGTCGGTGAAGAGTTCCTTGCCTTTGGTATGCATATTTTACATTAAAATCGGCTACTTTACCTAGAATCTCTACAAAATGTACTCTAGATGGCTTCAAGGATCCCTGGCTGTTGATTGTGCTACAAATTGTAAGCTACAATAATAATAATTATTGATGGAACTCATCTTTAAAATTATTGTCCTATACTTTATGTGCGAATCTTTGGCCTAACCATTGCAATAGGGAGATGTCACTCATGTAGAATATATAATGATACTTTAATTGCACAAGGAACAAGGCAACGTCATGGTTGAAAAATCAAATGCGTCTTGACATACATAATAACTAATGAAGAATAATTTTCTCTGTAATATGAGAAACTTATTTTGTTGGACACGATTGATATGTTCGGTAGATTCACATACTCACGCAGTCAGAAGTAATTTAAATACTCGGGAAATATGAATTCTGCCAGTTCCAGAAGCCCTCTTTACGTTATAGAAACTTGTGAGATTAAAGATAATTGTAATAATTATGAATGACTAATTTGATGTGATGGATGGCCATAAGCTGCGTTTAGTTTGCTATTCATTCTAATGGAATGTACATCTGAAGCAGACATATCGATTGAAAATACTGTATCAATGAATGTTGCTACCTAGCTATAAAACTATGTACTGTACTGTATTTGGTCAGTTTCCATGAAAAAAGCTCTCTTTTAACATTGTGCAAATGATGACAGTGATTGTACATAAAACGTGTATGCAAGACATTTTGAACACAGGTGTGTTTATTTTTAAGTCTAGTTAAGAATAATTATTATATTCTACGTATTGTCAAAACAATTGTTTTCTAAATCCTGATGGATTACTTTTAGATGTAAGCTACACATTTTTAGTTTTTATTAGTAAGTACAGTACCTTAAAAATGAACCATATACAATTAAAATATGTTGAACGACTCACATACAAGATTTTTATATTAACTATATCAAACGAGACAATGTAATAGTCGAGGTACTACTGGTTTTTAAAATAAACAACCAAAGACACAAATCAGATTTCACCTGCTCAAATTTAGACGGTGAATTTGTGAGTCACGTTATTTGTGAGACAAAATGTAGTCAGAAACGTATATTAAAATACGTCCATTAACCAATCCTGCACTATTTTCAAAAGTGGAGGCACGTCAGCATCTTTGAAAACGTCTTCCGTTGATGCACAAATTGTTAACAACCACGCACACATTAGCAAAATTGGCAAAAACAAGTTTTATTTCAAATGATAGTTTACTTGTGTATAATAACCAACTTTGCTGTATTATTATTGTAGGTCTTTTAATCCGTTGAAAAAATTTACATTCATCTTGATCTGTTTTTGGCAATGATTTGAATAATCTTGTAGTATAAAAAATAGAAAATATTCAATAAGTAAGCAGTTCCACTTGCAAGCTATTTGTGTTGCAAACTACAGTCTTAACAGAAGCTATCTGGAAAAGATTTTGTACCTTGTTCCAGCTGGTATTATCTGTGTTGGCCTACATTATTATTTTCATGTATGGTAATTAATAATCAGAAATCAGTGAATTTGATTAATAAATTGATGATGGCTGCACAGTTAGTGTCTGCCAAAATGTACAAATCAGTTCTAGACATATTGTTACTTACTGTATTGTATTTATAATTGTCATTCATTCATGTAATAAAAAAATCTGTCAAATTGAACAAACAAGAAAGTTATACTCCCAACTTCACATTGCTGCTCCCCATTAACTAGACTCGGGTAAAAAAATAGGGTTAATTTATTGAGATTTGCGTGTTTTTTAACTTTCCCAGAAGACATCTCAGAACAGTAGTTCGAGCCTGCAGCCGAGTTGAAACGAGAACCTAAAAATAATAGTGTCATTTATTGTCATAGTAAAAATCCTTATACAATGGGTATGATGGATTGTGGGGGCATTTTCATTTTACTTTAATCATGGTACAGTGAAACCTTGATCCATCGTTTTTTATGGGATCAGGAAATAAAAGCATCCACGCAGAAAAACGATCCATCCAGGAAAATTCGACGCTGGTTTTATGAGAGTGGGGTGAGAAATAATGAATGATAGAAGCAGGAAAAAGATGGATCTGGGAATGATGCATAGAGATTTCACTGTATTAGCTGAAAATAAACGCAAAATAAAAATCTCAAGTTTTCTAAAATCAGGCTAGACATGAGTTCAACATATATATGTAGTGAGGATGTGTGTACCGAGTTGAAGAAACGCATTTCATCAAATGCACCAAACACTGCTTCTCATTATTTTTAAAACTACCCCAGAATAGTAAAAAATAACCTGTGGCAAGGCTAGTAAAGCATGCTCGTCTAAGACAAATACTAGTACCCTGTTAGGAGCATTCATTGCTATAAATAGTTTGACTGTGTCCCTGTCCCATCATCTCATCTATCTGCTACCTTTCACAATTGTTATTAAATTGAAATCTTTGCTGCCCCTGTGGCCCAGTCAACTATAACACTGCGTTAAGAATTGAAGTCGGGTCAAGTAGGTTCTAGTTTACAAATAGCCATGGGTTTTTGTAAATGTCCTTCATCGTACCCCCGTGTAACCTAGCTTTTGGTGGGGTCGTTAAGCAGCATTAAAATGAAGGTGAAACTTGGTGTGGTAATTCTTAAAACTTGTAACTTTTGCTAGTAATCAACTGAATAATAGCCTGTGGAAAAGGTGGTACTCGAAGAGAGAGATATCGGCCTTGATCCTTGAGCCTCACTTCATCATAAGAAAAGGATAAATGAGATCTTCAACTCGGAAAGGGAGCCTTGGGAGTAAACGAAAGCCCACAAAGTCCAGAGGAGCCTGTAGAGGGAGGAGCTACATATTTTCAGTACCTGGTAAATAAAATCCAACTAAAGTTATTATTTTAGATTGTGAACTTGTCACATTGATTTCAAATGGAAGTAATTATTAAAACAAAGCTTCTATTGAAAATAATAATAATTTTACAGACCAGTAATCAAAGTTTATAGAGGAAGAATTATCAACTGTCAGGAATATATCACCTCATTCATACATTTTATTCAACATTCACATAATTAATGATGATATAATCTGTATCTGTAATAATGATATAATCTGATGAAAAAGTGATGATTAATGATGACTACTTCAAATACACAAATATTTACTGATAAAAATGACTTGTTTAATTTTATGTTTCAACATTTATATATACTTTTATGATTAACGATCTTATTCAGAATATCTGCAGCAAAATGCTGCAAAGTTCTCCTGCTGGAAAAAAGGGAGAGGACATTTCCGCTCCAAGAAGTCTTTTGAAGACCGCTCCATGTGAGGGTGTTGTAGCAAAGTGAGTATCATTCATATTTATTTTCATGGCTCCCTTTACACTTTTTGGCCCCACTTGAAGAAGTTATAAATTTCTTCATTGGTACCGGTACTTATGAGTTATGACTTCGTACGTATAAGATCACAATTTAGGCAGGGTTCCCACTCTGATTTTTCGTTGTCGTCCGAAAAAAAATTCGGATCAAAATTCCCTTTTGTCCAATCACAATCCAGAACACCATCGAAATATGATGGCGTCCCTCGTCCCAAAATCATGCTGTCAAAGTTGGTTTAACCTCAATAAAAAGTAAACACGAATGAATAATTAATGTCTACGTACTGCCAATTGATATCAGTTCTATGCCTTCCGGTTATTCCAGAAGGCACTGGATTTGATATCTAATCACTGCATCCAAAAACTAGTTCTGACATTTTAAGAGCCGATTGTACCAACTGATGTTTAAATATTAATTAGTTAATAATTTCAAAAATAGCATATGTATCCTATGACTACCAATAACGTAACGGGATAAGCAACATGGCGTAAGTTATATACTTTCAACATTGGACGTCTTCTCACCATGATGGAAGCAAAAAATGTGACGCGCTGAAGTGTACATTTTTGAGATTCGCAATTTCAAATCAAAACGTACGCATTCGGCTCGTATTTCAATGTAAAGTACATAGTTGAGTATTTGCATTGTTTCTGTTTTTTCTCGTAAATGTCAAGTAATTATCCAGTTATCAATTGGTAAATGTGGCAGTATGGCTCTTGACTAGGGGTCCAAATGCTCTTACACACGTATTTAAAATTTAGATTGGCTAATTCAAATGAAACGTATTCCAACGTTGCTTAATACAGTTGGGAAGAGCTGGATTCACAGAGTGCATTACACGTATTACTTTTATGAATCAATATATAATACTACCAGTAAATTGAGTAAAATTGAGTATGACGGCATCCCTTTGATTCCCGCATGGTGCGAAAGGAAATTATCAAGTTGCTTATCCCGTTACGTTATTGGTAGTCATAGATGTATCCAAGGGTAGTAACAAGTTGATTTGCTAATTTGTGCTTAATTCACTAATCATCACTTGGTACAACCGGCTCTTAATCTTTGGATTCTTTATTTGAAAAGTTAATTAGATGAGCGTTAGCGAAGATTTCCATGCAACTCTTACCGAGCTTTGTGTGTGTTTTTTTTTTGTGTGTGCACTGCACAGGTCGCAGGGTTTGACCGATTGACATGAAACTTTTTTTTATACGCAAACTTATCCAACTTAGAACTGTATAGTTTTGGGGTCAAATCGGTTGGACCATTTTTGAGAAACATCATTTCAGAGTTTCTAAAAACCTCATAAGATTAGGCTGGGCGGAAAAATTGAAAAATAAAATCTCTCCAATATAATCAATTTTCCAAATTTTCCTCAAATGTGAACACAGAAATAATAAACATTAATAAAAATTGACGTGTAATTCGGACCAGCCGTTTCGAAGAAAATAATTTAATACATGTTTCTTATTAATAGAAAATATAGAAATATTGGTGGAAAAATATAGCATTGTTAAATTCACGGCTTCCCAGATCTATTGGCATCGGATAAAGTTCATTTTATATGATCATGTTGTGTAGAGTTTCGCTCATCTTACAACGCACATTCCGCGTTTGCCTAGTGAATAAAAAAAAAAGTGTAATGATGAAAAATCGTAGCGGAAAGCAGATTTCAAATTTCGGTCCGAAATTATAATGGCCGACGAGTAAAAATCGGAGTGCAAACCATGATTTACACACTCCATTTTATATATCTATCACACCACTTCACCTATACTGTATACATGAAAGATATACTACCGTACCACGACATGTCCCATAATGTTGAAATAAAAGTGACCTCCAAACTTTATCACCACTCTCTTCGAATCCCCTCACTTGTAACTGTAATACCTATGCGCTACAGGCATGTTGGATGGTGCTGCTGCCACCGAGCAGTCACTAGGGCCGTTACTTCTATGGCAAGCAGAGATATGAATTGTAGAAGTAGGCGAGGAGAATGAAGGTGTGCACAGTGATTAATTCTTGTTTAGTCATATGAGTGAACTGTCCTGGTAGTATATCTCTTATCTTGGCTTCTTTTTCCTATTAACCTTTACTAGAAATAATACTCTACACCCGTAATTCAATTACTGTCTAGCCTATAGATAAATTAACACGTTTAAATAAATATTAAAATTACTATGAATAAAAATTAACAATTAAAATTTCTATGTACATAACAATTAACAATTTTGTGTCTAATTTCTTCTAGATATATGGCTATTTTCTGATTTTTCTTCAGTTTTACCAGCCTCAAGTTGTTTCATGTAAGCAAGAAAAGATGTCCACATAAAACTGCACACAGATACAAACGGCACTCGATTCCTTTCTGGGACAAGCCAAAAATTAATTGTTTGCAGAACTGGCCATACACAAACCCCAACCTGTAATCAATGCAATACATATTGTTGACAAGGAAAATTGTGAATGTTGCAACAAAAATTACAGCTAAACAACAAAACATTAAAATATAATACTGGGTACAAAACTTGTGGCTATCTAGCGAGTGAAACATAACGACTACACATGGTCAACATAAGTTACTATGTCTATTGTTCCTTTCACTCTATAAACTGTTAATGATGCCTCATTTAATTCTATAAAAAAAATTGCCTCTCAAATTCCTCCTCTTAGTAAGAAACTAACAATAGATTACTTAATTTTTAGTTATAATATATATATCGGTATATAATTTTAACTAGAAAAAACTTACTCTGTAGGTTGGGAAAAATTTATTTTTCACTTCATCTACCGCTGCAGATGTGGACTTTCCTTCCAGTAAACTCATCCAAAAGAAGAATGAAACCATGGCAAAAGGACCATAGCTTATTTGTTCCACCAATGCCTACAAAAGAAAAAAACATGATTCACTATCTAGGGGTAACGGTACAAGAATTTCACCATCATAAAACTACGCTACCAGTACCAACTACCAGACTTGGTAGTAGTCGAAGAGTCAAAGGGTACAGGCTGATATTAGGCATTGTTTTATAATATTGTAATCTTTTCGTTCTGCTTCGACTCAGTTTGCTGTGTTCCTGTCTACGTTACAGTGACTTCACATTTTGCACGGGTTGGCAGAATTTCCCCAGCAGAACACTAACATATACTCTCGTAAATAATCATAAATGTCATAAATGCTGGTGGAGACGGTCAATCGTTGCCCCTCAACATCACACATTGAGGTGTATACATATTTTCAGCTTACAGGCTCGACTTGGAAAATAATTCTTTGCTCATTGAGCGGTTACAAAATTATAGATGAAATGTAATAGACCCAGATATTTGAGTCTTGTAGAAAAAAACGGACAGATAAAAAAGTGAGTTCTGAAAAGTGAAAAAGAGGACATGTCCAGGTAAAACTGGACAGATAGCAATCCTTTAGATACAGCACTAGATCATCTGCATAGACGATTCAACTACCCAACGTAAGGCTCATATTAGAATAAAACTGTTGGTCTACGGTTTTGGTCAATATCAGTCGGGACTATTTGAGAAAAATGAAGAACATAGCCTATCTCCCAATAGAGGTAAGTTTTAATTCTATTCAACTTGAAAATAACAAACATGGGCTTGACATTGTTACATATTTTTTGAAATTAAGTCTTTTGAAGAAAAAGAATAAAATATTTCGGGGGGGGGGTTGCTGAAGAGCGTATCCCGGAAAAATGTCGGCTCGGTCGTGTGACATGGGCTTGGGAGTACTTTTCAATGGATGGTTGTAAAATGTGGTTAGGGTACAGGTACAGGTACAGTTGGCCACCGAAACCCTTATCACACAACCGATTCGACTATTCCAATATACGCTCTTCAGGCGCCCTCATATTTCGTGTTTCCGTCAGTCTTCAAGTGAGTACTGGTATTGTTTATAAAGAACATAGCCTCCAGTTTCCTTTTCCGAATGAAGTTCACAATGAACATGTGCATCCTTCTTGAAGGCATAAAAAAGAAGCTATAATAGAAGACAACGATACAGAAATCTTGCATCATGTTCATCGTGATTCGTGAATGACAGTTCTTGTGTCTTGCGCTTACATCTTAGGCCTACACTACGCATATCAGTCATAAATGCAACTTGAACAAACAGCTTTTGCTCGCAAATGGCCCTACGCAGTCTAGGTTAAGGCAGGCTTAGGTCTATAGATTGCCCGAGGTTCTAGAAAATGGGTCATTATTTAAATGGGTATATGCCTATGCTCGGACTATATGGCCCTAGGCCTACAATATCTCTCTATGGGCACTATCTCTCCTACCTACAATATCTTCCTACCTTTGTTATTGCAGAGCGCAGTGTAGCTTGAGGAAACATCGAGCTTGCTATCTTAATCCATAAATTCAAGGTAGGAGCCACATAACATGCTCCGTATAAACTGAATCTAGCAGCTCTTACAAAATCTAGTTCTTCTTTACTTTTCCCCGCAATTGTTTGCTGAAAAAGACTGCCTATCGGCCATATGATTGCATATGCAGCCATACCTCTCGTAATAGGATATTTTTTACTAAATGCCACTATTTTTGAAAAAGACATTTTCAACTATCTTATGCCTTGTCACTGTGTGCTTGTTGCAATTATTACTCTCATGAAACGAAAAATAAATCTAATAATAACCTGTTCAATGAATGCAATGACAGGAATGACATAACGTGTGCTTTGCGAACCAGGTCAAGTCTACCACGTGTCTAAAAACAGCTGTGTTCCATGTTCAATGTTTTCCTCTTGTCTCTTTGTTTATTTGCACGTCATTTATACCAACGTCAAAAAAAATTATCAGATCACGTCATTTACCACAATCTCATTTTTTTATAAATGTACGACCGATTAACGATAAGGAGAAATAATCAGTGCAGCATGTATTGGTTATTTACATTCCATCAATATAATTGAATAACAACACACACACAAATTTTCTTTTTTTTTAGAAGGTAAATGAAATGTTGCATTCTATCAAATATACTAGCAACTGACTAGTATTATGTGATTCTATCACGGTAGACACTACCGTCTTGGTATCAGCGAAGCTGCATTTGAAATTTCGTCTAAAAATAAATTAGCTATTTTGATTACTGACCTAGTCTTCTTAGGGACGTGTGAATTCATGTCAAGGTGTGTGTTAACATCAATAAGTGAATACTGAATTCTGAGGATGCGCAGATACACCGAAAAAAAAAGATTCACTGGTACACCGAAAAAACATACACCGAATATGGCGTATTTAAAAAAATGAAAGATTATTGGAATTGTGAACTTATAAATAGCAATAGAGATTAATCGTTTTTCATCACCCACCGTTTTTTTATATTTTACATTATAAATCAATATATCAACAAGTATTTAAGGCTGGCCTCCAATACATCGAAAAAACATGTACCAAATAGCGTACCGTGAAAATAACGAGCACCAAAAATACGTACACCGAAAATTATGTACACTGAAAAAAAAGATATTTCCACACGTAGGCCCAACAGTATTTTATATTTGTTCGGAGTCGAATATTCTCACTACTTAAATTATAGCTCCACCCTGAATCGTCATTCTACTCGGGTCTTGCATCACAGTGCAGTCCACATGTAAAATAACTCTTTTGGTGTATCGGCGCATCCTCTTTTATTCGGTGTATTTTTTTCGTATCGGAGGCCAGCCTTAAATTTATCTATCTATTTATTTCAATCTGCAATTTGTAACTGTGTACAGGTGGCAAATGTTCTTTAAAAAAAAATATATATATAAGTTATATATTTATAAAACAATATTCTTATTCCAATCTTCAATCTATAGCTACAATCTATAGCTACAATACACTAAAATATTTTCACCATAGTTCGAATTTCCGTCATATTCTTGGAGTTGGGTCTCGCAGCAGACGTGAAAAGTAGAGGGCGGTGGGTCTCGGCCACTCAGATCTGTGATCTCGGCACATCCGAGAAAATGGCGCCTGCGAGATACGAGACATAGGCTGAAGCATCAATGGCTAAAGGTAATTTCAATTTCATTAATCCAAATATGCTATAGGGCTAGGCCCACCCGTGATTTATTGCTCAATTTACTTGTACAGTTGAATTCTAGATCAATACTCATTTTCTAAAGAGGAAGGCACATTAAAACGGGGAAAGTCAGTGTCCTGCTTAGTTCGCTCACGACGGACATGAATCTAGGCCTAGCCTAGACGTAGTATCTTGACCACGTTGTGCTGGAAGTTATTTCTTCATTTAATTTCAATTATATAATTGGATTGAAGTTCAATATTGATTTTAATTATGAAGTGCTATTTAATAAAATGAAATGAAATAAAGTAATTCAAATAAAGAACTTGACTAACGAATTAACTAGGCCTAGGTCTAGGCCTAATAAGCCAAATAGCCTCTGCTTAGTTCGTTCACGGTAATTTTACTGTGATACTGAGCATCGCCAATTGGTGTTTGATTTTCGATTGTTTGGTGTTCACTAAGGATATTGACTCGGGGGGCATACTATGAGTAGCTGGCCAAGTAGGGTTAGGCATGGCCTAGCCCCTTCGAAGTCTAGGCCTCGAACAGTGGGCTGTGGGCACATTGAGTTATAATAGGCTGCAGTGGGTAATCAGGACATTCAATCTAATGGTCTAGCCTAGCTATGATTTTACAACGTTGACATTTTTTTCAGGTTGGTGTTGACTCCAGTAACACCAGGACTATAACAATGAGGGAATGTGGCGAGGAAGCTGCAGGCCTCCTCCCCCTGTTCACCCTCTTGCAGGGAACAACTAAGACTCGCTGTCTGAAGAAGTAATACAAGCAGAGCGGTTTTGACAGCTGTAAATATATCGGTCATCGGCCTACCTCAAGTAAGGTTACAAATAGAGTAACGTAGAGTGTAGGCCTATCGTTCGTGCTGTTGTCTAGGCGTACTTCCAGTTGGGTATAATTTGAGCTTGCTCTCAAGTTTTACGTCCTCTCTCTCTCTTGCTCACTCTATTGTGAATGGGTGGTGTGAATGACTTCCAGTGTCAATCAAAATTTCCTTATTTATCAATTAATTTTGACATAAAAAAATGTATTGATGTCTAAAATAAGTATTCTCTAATTGGAAATGGGCATAGCTTATAAGTAGGGCTAGGATGTTTAAACACCTTTGAAACTTCCAAAAAGGCAGGCAAATAGTACCTTAAAAACTGAAGAAAAAAGCCTTTCAAATAAAAAAGTACCTCTGAAATTTTTTGATTTTACATTGATTTTTCTGTATGTAGTGGGCTATAGGCCTAATTACTTGTGCTTACTGATTTTTTGACCTTTTCGTTTTTTTTTAGTCTTTCACTTCCCGTTGACCACGTTTTAGAAATCTACAAATAGATCTCAGGTACACTTGACCGCACAAAAAGTGAGATTGACTTTCCAAGTCCTGAAGTCAACGTTTATTTCTTGTATAGTAGAGGTTTATGGACCAGTTTCTGCTATCAGCTGATTGGTTGATTGCATTATTGTTGACATACTACATACTACCCCTACACGTGCTTTTAACATGTGCGATACTCGATTTTGTTTATAATATTTCCAAGTTGAAACCTGATTTCCCGTAGAACCAACTCGATATTTGCTGACTCACTCAATATTTCATCTGCAGGAACGAGAAGTATTATTCCATACAGATTTCGAACTATTTTTCTCCGTTAACAGTTGCTCGACATTATACAAGAATCACCATAATTAGTCGTTTTAGATGGTGCATATAGAACGTATATAAATTGCAAATAATTGTAAGGTTTTACATCTTCATGTAATATTTTGCCCGACTTTTCATATCACAACTGCCATGCTGATAATGTAGTTTCTTTTGGTCAGTAATTGACTTCTGCTGCTTTCAAGTGCAAGTTCTGCTTGTTTTTAAGGGATTTCAAGTATTCTGATGAAGAAAATCACCGAATAAGAAATAAATTGAACATTTGAATTAAGCTTCCATAACATTCAAATTTAATCGCTAGAATTGTTTTCTGAAATAAATGAGTCAATAGTTTGTTTCACGCAGCTCATCTCAGAATATTTCACCACCATCAAAATGTGTTGGTCCATTTTTTTTTAAATTACATATGATGATTTTCATCCTTCTGTTATTTTCATTTGATCCCATTTTCATGACTCTGAATGATGTATAATGAGATGGAAATATGATAATGCGTTCGGAATAATTCTTTGTGGTTTATCCATTTCGAATGTGGATAAATGTAAAGCGTAATACTAGACTAGGGAAAAATGAATGTTACGGAATGTTATTTTCAAAAAATCAGTTCTAATGAAGAGCTCAAAATTACTCGACCAAAATCAACGAATTCAACCCCCAAAGATATGAATAAATCAAAGTGAAATGAAATGTGTTATAAAAAAACCTTTGGACATCACCTGATGCTTCTCTTGTCATCATATTCAACCTTTATCAGCCAATCACAGGGCTGTAAAAACCAGTCTGAAATGCGATACTACCTGTTCGACTAGCATTGACTTAGGGACTTTGAAATAAAATCCCATTTTTTGTGCTGTTAAGTGTACATAGCACAGTCTAGCCTGGTCACTCAAATCAAACATCAAAGCTGTCAAACAGAATATTTCCTTCTAACATCAAGAGGAATTTAATGAATGAATGAGAAGTCAATTATCGGCTGAAAAGGCTTCACTATAAGAAATTAGAGCAAAAAAAGACAAAAAGACCTAAAAAACACTGAAAAAGACCTAATTTGCCACAAATGTAGAAAGAAGACTTTTCAGGGCAAAAATAAACAACATGTTTTTGCAGACAGGGACGGATGAAACGTATTAATATTTCATTTCAAGTACTACAAAGCGAAAGAAAAAAATTTGATATGTCTTGAACATCCTAGCCCTACTTATAAGAGTGTGCTGAGTGTAGGTTGAGAATGGTATTACTGGGACAGTGGGACTGGTAGTTGACTAGGCCTAACGTGCTGAAACCGTCATCCAGGAGACCGTAGTTCGATTCCCACCATAGTCGGTTCATCTTGACAAAAGTTTGAGTAGGCCTTGATAATGATTTTTTAAACAATTCGTTCCATTTGAATTGGTCGTTTTTTCAACATGGCGGCTAAAAAAAACGCTTAGCGAATTCGCTAAGCGAATACCGCGTTCATGGAAGGCCAGCTTTACCAGTTCATAGAAATTAATTGCGAAAGGTCAAAAACGAGCTTACTGTGCTACCCTGTGCTTTTGGGTCAAAATTTTGTCAAGAATTCTGGAATCCTTCTAATTACTTTTCCATTAGCATTATTACCAAAATTTCAACGGAATAACTCTTCTGAAATGTCCTCTTGTCTTCCTACAAAATTTTAGCCGAATCAAAAATGATGTTTTTTTATGACTCTGAAAAGTGGCTGGAAATTGCAGTTTTTGGGAAATTCAGACACCTTTTTCTTGGAAATGGCTGATGCGAGTATAGCCAAATTTGCTGAGGATTTAGGGACCATCAAGATATACTCTTAAAAAAATACTAGAACATCATAGCTCTCACCAGTTCATAGAAATTAATTGCGAAAGGTCCAAAAGTACCTTAGTTAACCCTGTACATTTTGGTCAAATTTTTTTGTCGCTTGAAATTTTTGGTTGAATTTCTCAGTTCTGTTGTTATGTATGTGTAGTGTGATAAAATTGGAACACAAATCCGGTCTCCGTTCCTAAATCGAGTTTAATTTAAAGATTTTAGAGCGAAAAACAACTTAGTGTACTCACCATGGTAGAGTCCCATATTATAGAATTCTGTTATCCTTCTAATTACTTTTCCATTAGCATTATTATCAAAATTTCAACGGAATAACTCTTCTGAAATGTCCTCTTGTCTTCCTACAAAATTTTAGCCGAATCAAAAATGATGATTTTTTATGACTCTGAAAAGTGGCTGGAAATTGCAGTTTTTGGGAAATTCAGACACCTTTTTCTTGGAAATGGCTGATGCGAGTATAGCCAATATTGCTGAGGATTTAGGGACCATCAAGTTATACTCTTAAAAAAATACTAGAACATCATAGCTCTCACCAGTTCATAGAAATTAAATGCGGCAGGTCCAAAAGTACCTTAGTTAACCCTGTACATTTTGGTCAAATTTTTTTGTCGCTTGAAATTTTTGGTTGAATTTCTCAGTTCTGTTGTTATGTATGTGTAGTGTGATAAAATTGGAACACAAATCCGGTCTCCGTTCCTAAATCGAGTTTAATTTAAAGATTTTAGAGCGAAAAACAACTTAGTGTACTCACCATGGTAGAGTCCCATATTATAGAATTCTGTTATCCTTCTAATTACTTTTCCATTAGCATTATTATCAAAATTTCAACGGAATAACTCTTCTGAAATGTCCTCTTGTCTTCCTACGAAATTTTAGCCGAATCAAAAATGATGATTTTTTATGACTCTGAAAAGTGGCTGGAAATTGCAGTTTTTGGGAAATTCAGACACCTTTTTCTTGGAAATGGCTGATGCGAGTAAAGCCAATATTGCTGAGGATTTAGGGACCATCAAGTTATACTCTTAAAAAAATACTAGAACATCATAGCTCTCACCAGTTCATAGAAATTAAATGCGGCAGGTCCAAAAGTACCTTAGTTAACCCTGTACATTTTGGTCAAATTTTTTTGTCGCTTGAAATTTTTGGTTGAATTTCTCAGTTCTGTTGTTATGTATGTGTAGTGTGATAAAATTGGAACACAAATCCGGTCTCCGTTCCTAAATCGAGTTTAATTTAAAGATTTTAGAGCGAAAAACAACTTAGTGTACTCACCATGGTAGAGTCCCATATTATAGAATTCTGTTATCCTTCTAATTACTTTTCCATTAGCATTATTATCAAAATTTCAACGGAATAACTCTTCTGAAATGTCCTCTTGTCTTCCTACAAAATTTTAGCCGAATCAAAAATGATGATTTTTTATGACTCTGGAAAAG